>JARFXV010001312.1:180000-379661 GCA_031761425.1 Cosmopolites sordidus | reverse complement strand
TTCAGCGCTTCCTTGCCTTCTTTCATCATGTGGTCTTCCCCATGCAATCTTCCTCACCTTGGATCCTTGGATCCTTGAAAATATAAGTAGACAAATTCTTCCACGCTTTCAAAAGTCATTCTTTTTAAACTTTTATGCCTCCTCCTCTAGCCTTTTGTCACTTCTTTCTCACTTCTCGCAATTATTGATATATCGTCCGCTTCTTTCTCACTTCTCGCAATTATTGATATATCATCTGCACAACCCACTATTTCATGAGTTCTGCAAAGAATGTGTCCTCTGTTCAACTGACCCGTCCTAATAATAATTTCCAAAATCAAGTTGAATAATAGTGTCGATATGGATCCTCTTGCCTTAGGTCTGCCGTGATCAGAAAATCTTCTGTCGTTCCTCACTAATCTCAATATTTTAGAGGGTACTTTAAATTCTTCCCTGGTTTTTATCATTCTGGATATCTTTATTGAATCATAGGCCTTAAAACATATATAAACAGTACCACTGCTGAAATTTTTATATTCGTAACACGTCGTTCATGCTTCATGACAAAAACCTGGTTGGTTGTCCCTCTGCCCTTCCTAAAACCTGCCTGGTATTCCCCTATGTGTGGATTAATTATTCCTTTTAACCTCTTTTTGAACAAGGAAATGCCCTCTATAATTATTACAATCTGTTTCCTGTTCTGTTCAATCTCCATTTTTTAGGATAGGTATAATGGTGGCATTATTCCAACTTGGCAATTGGTATTCTTTCTCCTCTGCATATTGTAATGATTTGTTCAAACAGTTTTTGTTAGCTCATCTGCAAATGTTATGTTTTCTGTCGCTATTCCATTCCTCCCTGAACTCTTACCATTTTTAAGTTGCTTTATAATCTCTTCTACTTCTTCTTTTGTAGGTTCTGCTATTTGAGCGTTTTCTTCTTTATCTATTACCAGTTCTGCATTTTCATCTTTCCTTCGTTCTTTTTTCGTCTCTTATCAGATTGCTCTGTTTATAACTATGCTATCAACATGTGGATGCAATTTTTAAAAATCTCTCCAGCATATAACAGGTTGAATTCCAGCGTGTTAGAATATCTTGCTTCATTGTTAATTCAGGTTCTTCTTTTTGGCCTTGTTTGACTTTTCTTAACAAATCACTAGCCACCACACTTTGCTTAAAACATCTAACAATGTTTTTTTACCCATTTTAATAGCTTCTCATAATTCAGCCACTTGTTCAAGTTTCTTTGTTGTTAAATCAAATTAAGTAAGTGTGCGAAACAAATAATGTGCTTTCGTTTGCCAAATGCAACGTCTATCGCCTTATCTATGTTAGGTCCTCCATCAGCTACAATGCAAGTAATTTTTTCATCAGTAATATTCAAATCTTTACACATATTTTTTAGACAGTCGGCAATATATTTTCCCGTATGGTGTTCACTCAATTCGTATATGCCTAAAGTTGTATCCAAAATTTCACCATCTGGAAAATTAATTGTATCAAGAAAGCTTTTAGATTGCATAGTTTCCATTCAGATGTCACAAATCAATGTTAAGTTATCAATGTTTTAATTTTTTTTTCTAAATATATTGCTAATTGCTTGATATATTTTCAATTCAATTAATGCGCTAATCGTCTTTCTCGATGACATTTTATATTGTAGACATGTTGTATGCATTAGCTGGATAAATAATTCATTTTCCACGATACTTAAAGGCTAACAATCGCGGCATATTATAAACAACATTGCTTTTGTTATTTTATTGTGCTGCCAGCCACCTGTTGCATGACATTTTAAAAATGAAAAGCTTATATTAATCGTCTTTCATCGTTTGAAGAGTAAAAAGACTGACCCGACTTAGCTTCAGTAGTTTCTCTTGATGCACCCTCTTCCTGTACAGAGGTTGTGTTTGCTTTGCATTTAACTCTTTAGAGTCCTTATCTTTTCTTACATCTATCGTGGCTCTGCTAGGAGCAGGAGGGGGATTTTTTTACCGCTTGGGGTGTCTGACCTTGGTTTCCGCAAAACTTCCTTCTGCATGGAATTTAAATGGCAATTCATGTTCGATGTGTTCCCAGAGGTTTTGATTTCTTTAGCACAAAAACCACAAACAGCTACACACTTAGCATTTGATTTGTTAAAATATTTCAATAAATTGCTTTTAGGTGGCTTTTTTTTTATCGCTAAAAGGGAAATTTACTCTGTTATATTGATAACATGCCCTTATCTAGTTAATAAAAAATAAACAGCAGCAAATGCAAAAACAAATAATCACTTCACCTATTTCTGCTCTGCTCCACTGTATACTATACTATGTCGTGTCATATAAAATATAAATAAAATTTAAATACGTCAAGTCAGTAATTACCAGTTAGTTGCAATTTACAATACGCATTTAAGAGGCACTTTTCCGAACGTCGACTATGGCTGAAATTATTCCAGTCGACTTAATCAAGTGAAATCATATAGATAATCAAACATTCAATTTACTTTCACGCAGTTATGCTCAAAATATAAAATTTATTTTTAGAATTATGAAAATTAAATTTCAAACCTTTTCTTAAGGTATATATCGATGTATGTGACTTCTAACATCAATTAACATCGCCCAGCACTAATATATATTTATTTATTTATTGTACAAACTTGATTCGTTTACTAAAAATTACCTTTATCTTTACCCCTTTAATTTCTCAGCCTTTATAATTTTTCCATCCTTTATGACTAACTGCTTCTTCTTGGTGGAATCTAGCCTTCTGAATCCACCCTCTGGTTCATCATAATCACTATCTGACTCCGCAGATTCATCAACACTGGATTCTGTGGTATTAGTTGCTGGTTGCTCATATTCACTACCATATTCGGAATCGCTCATGCCATCTTGACTCATCAGATTATCATACTGAGTTGTGTCTTTCAAAAATGACTAAAAATTATCACACTGTTTTACACACCATAAACACAAAAAACTATAGTTTATTACATCATCAAACTTAGATGATTTTTTTGGGGTTGTATCAAAAATTTCCCTCTTCAATATGGCAGATTGTCTCTTTCCATAACTTCTTTCTATTTCATCTGGTGACTCAAAATCCATCAATTTTGACGACTTCTTTCTTACTCTTCCACTTCTAGATACTCCTGTTACTTCTAAATCTACAATTTAGAAAGTAAATATTGATATTTTATTTGGTACAAGTATAATCAATTATATAAAAAAGATAAATAATAAAGCTCAAACATATAACAAAATATTTATTATAAAATAAATGTTAAATTTACAGATAGTTACTTAAAATATCAATGATAATTATGTAATAGGCTTAATGTTCTCTATACAATCATTAAATAATTATGTCATAATTTCATCATCTTGTTTCCAACCATCTTCATCACTCAAGAATCTTCTCTTAATAGATGTGTTCATATAAGGTCTTAAAGCCCACTCTGTATCTGCAGAATCAGCTGTATCTAAGGTTCCTAATTTGATTTCATACAATTTTAGTTGGAAACGAGGTCCAACTTCTGATAATTCAATCTAAAAATGTTTAAATATATTATTTATGAACGGAAAGCATGAATTATTTATGAACAAAAACTGATTCTGATCTGAAATCTTTAATATTTTTTATACCTACCTGTTTGTCTACATTTTTATAGGTATGCTGCCTAAAACTGATATAATCATCATGGTTTGCAAAAGTAATAACTCTTTTGGAATCTTCCTTTGGTACAGGAAAAAGGTATTTTAAAATATTCATTGTTCTTTCTCCTAGTTTTGTTTTGAAATTGTGGAATATTAAGTGAGGATATTGTTCTGACATGGTACCAATATCTGGAATATCATGGCGCATCACAACATCTGACATATTGAAATAAGCTGTAGGGCCATAAGGTAAATGACATATAACCAATCCATCTGGCACACCTCTATGTTCATGGACCACAATGAAATCAGTGACATTATTTGCTCGACATGCATTAATAAGCTGTTTCATTTCATAGTTGCCTCTATTCATTCTTTGAGCATTAGGAAATATTAGTCTTATTTCTTTAACAAACATTTTTAGCCTAGCACTTGGATCTCTTGATGTTGTAATCACAATTTTTGGATCTTCTACACCAGAATAACGATATTCATCATCCTGTGAATTTGCTGTTGCACCCCCACTTTCTCCACCTAACAATGCAGCTTGTTCTGGACCAGCATCTTCCCATTCTAACTTTTTAGAATAATGCAGAGCTTTTTTCTGTAAATCGCCATGTATTTTCGTATTTTGATCCAAGCTTTTTTTAATTCGATTTTTATTATCTTGTATTGTTTTTTGTCGATCTTCTACCGTTTTTCTATACAAATATTCGCGACGTAATCGAGCTTGTCTACGTAACATTTTAAAACAGTAAAATCAAATATACACCTTACTACGCTAAAGAGTAAAAACACGTTTACTAAATTTTTAAGGTTAAACACAACATAACCCAGGCAACCATTAATACAAGATATTTATAGAGTTCTAATATTGAGAGTTATATCTTTTCTAGAATAATATTAAAGCCAAAAATATTTTACTAATATCTTTATTGACCCAACATAAGAGGGACTACGACAACATAAGAGTTATACATAGCCTAATGTTTGTAAATGAAAAAAGTTTTACTATAATCTAATACAAGCTATTTCAAGAACATTCAAGACATTTGATTCTTTAAATGGTGTACGTTACCTTCAGATTTATTTTTCTTATTTTGACTATTTTCCATTTTCAAGACTTTTCAATACAAATATAACTTATTATTCAATTATATAAAAAGGAATTTTAAAATTTGAAGATAAATAATGTTAACGCTGTGAACAGCTGTAATTGACATTTGTTATATGTCATCTAAAAAAGAAGAAGACTGCGTTTTCTCAGACAGATCATAAATATACTGTATTTGTTATAAATTAATATTTCCTTTAGTATATTTTTAGATTTTTTTTAAATAATGGTTTAATATTAAAATATATTTTCTTTACCGAATTAACATGGACTCTGAAATTAAAAATATAACAGTGTATAAAAATGGTTTTAAGTCTAATTCCCTTGTAAGTATAAATTAAAAATATGAATCAGCATACTAATTAATAAAAAATCTTCCAGATAATACAGTTTACTGGAAACATAGAAGAGTTTTATAGTAAAATATATTCATTTATAGAAGATTCTAAAGAAAACGTTAAGTTTTTCTCGGCAGATGGTATAGAGATATTTGATTTGGATTCAATTAGACAATATGATAAAATTTGTGTATCAAATGGAGATGATTTTATGAAAAATTCTCCACGTTTAAGTTCTTCATTGGAAAACACAGTTTCTGACTGGGTTACATTAAATGTGGGAGGAAAATATTTTGCCACTTCAAAGAGGACTTTGACAGCTAGTGAACCAACAAGCATGCTGGCAAGAATGTTTTCTGAGGAAAATTATTTATTTTCTCCAAGTAGCAAGGACAAAAATGGTGCCTTTTTAATAGATAGAAGCCCAACATATTTTGAACCTATTCTAAACTATCTCAGATGTGGTCAATTAATTTATGATAAAAACATTAATCCAGAAGGAATATTGGAAGAGGCAAGGTTTTTTGGTGTAGAGTCAATTATACCAATGTTAGAACAAACTTTAAATGTGACCAGACAGTCTAGAGATAATGCTCCATTAACTAGGAGGGATGTAATTGATGCTTTGATAAAAAGTCCTCGAAATGCTGAATTAAGATTCCAAGGTGTTAGTTTAGCAGGAGCTGATCTTAGTAAATTGGATCTTAGGTTTATAAACTTTAAATATGCTAATCTGCAGGGTTGCAACCTTTCATGGGCAAATTTAAGCTGGTGTTGTTTAGAACGTGCTGATTTATCTAATGCCATGTTAGATAATGCACAACTTATAGGTATAAATAATATTTTTAGATGAGAAAAATGAAATGTTAATTTGACTTTATTGATAGGTGTGAAAGGTTTAAGAGCAATAATGGAAGGTGCTTCGATGAAAAATTGTAATTTTAATGACCCAGCAACTAAAAGTACTAACCTTGAAGGGGTTAATTTAAAAGGTGCATGTCTGGAAGACAGTGACATGGGAGGAGTCAATCTCCGAATCGCCAACTGTAAAAATGCAAACCTAAAAAACTGTGATTTAAGACAGGTTGATCTAGCTGGAGCAGACTTGGAGGTATTTAAAAATATTCTTTTTTTTTTTATTACAAGAAACGTAAATCTAAACTCGAAAAGATTTACCACTAAACACCAAATAACTTTTTTTAATTTCTCCAGCTCGTTAGCTCGTTTCACTAACCATGTATAGTTTTAGAATTAGATTAAATGATTTCCTGATGATGCTAACATGAAAATGTTTAGTGGAAAATCTCTTTATGTTTAGTTTTTTACACCTAAGGTTTCAATAGAATAGAGGAAGAAAATCGTTAAATTTTTTTTAGAATTGTGATCTCTCTGGTAGCGACTTACAAGAAGCTAATCTAAGGGGAGCCAATTTAAAAGATGCTGCTTTTGAACTTATGCTCACTCCTTTACATATGAGTCAAACTATTCGATAAATTATATGATCACATATTGTTAATATTTAAAGGAATATATTAGGTGTACCCATAAACAATATCATTTTTTGATACAGTACAAAATTTCATTTTATTTAAGAGTTAATAAAGTTTTAATCTATGATATAATCACCATCGTTATTGACAACTTTCGCCAATCTCTTTTACAGACCTTCTATTCTCTTTTTATAAAATGAGGGTGATTTTTTAAGTAAAATATTCTTCGCATGCAGTTTTGTTAGCTGTTGCAGTTGAAATTTTTTCCCTATGAGGTCATTCATTGTTGCAGAATATCACCTTTTCAATTAATTAGTCTTTACGTTTTTAAATTAAAATCACGTTCAATCTATCAAAATGAGTATAATAATAATCAGTACTTATGGTTTCATTATGATTCAGAACCTCATATGAATAATTCTCACCATACTGACAGTAACACTTTTTTAGGGTTAAGGCTTGGTTTTGGAGTGGGCAAAGGTTAAGGGCATCCTGGTGTTAACCTTTGTTCTTTTCTTATGTGCATTGCTGTATAGGAACCACTTTTTATTTCCAGTAACAGTTTGTTGAAGGTATATCAACTGGAAGTTGATATGGCACCCACTATCCTTCTCTTTGCATTTGATTCAGTTATTTTAAACACTGTTGTATTATGAACCATGAAGTTTTACGCTTTGTAACTAATTCGTGGATGATTGGTTTTGGATAAGCTTCGATTTCAGTCAACAGCAGATCTTTATCAAACTCAATAGGTCTTTCAGATATTATGCCGTCGAAAAGATTAAAATCACCGTTCTTAGTTTTTTTAAACCAACGCAATGACATGTTCTGCTATCCAAGGCACTATGATAAACACCATTAATAACATTGTTATGCTTTTAAAAGTCATAAAGTATAAAATGTCTAATGTGAAACTTGCTCTTCCATTAACTAGAATATAGGTTACGTTGTAGTAAGTTAAATAAGTGTTAGTAAATGTTATTGGTTCTAAAATTTGAATAAAACAACATTACTTATGGGTACATTTAATATTTATTTCTGTTGGTATTTTTGTAATACAAATACCGTAATTTTATATGAAGTTATATAATTTCTATTGAAATTATGAATATTAAAACATGGTATGAATTTAAGTAATAACTCTTTTGTTTAACAAAAACAGTTGGTTGTTATTATTGTTTATAATTTTGTTATTACAAAATTAACAGTAGTATGTACAAACTTTTGTATATACTCTTAAAAATAATTAATATTTATAAACAAGCTATCAAAATCTAATTTTAAGTTCTCAGAATCAAGGAAATTTTATACTATGTTTGATTTGTCATATTTTTATTATTATAAGCTATTTAGAATAGGATAGGTCTGTGAAGAAAACTGATTTAGTTCAGTTTTTTATTTATTATGGTAAAAGGTATTGACATTGTGATTTTTTAATCTAATGGCTGTATTTTTTAGGTTGTAATATAAAAATACTAATCATTATAATACATTTATTTTATATCAACATAAAACTTTGAAGTTTTATGAATGACCATAACATATTTTATACCATATATTGAATACCATAACATATCTGCAAATCAAATTTAAATCTCAACAAGATTCCATATTTTAACTTCGCCATCATCACTGCAAGAGGCAAGGAGACCTTTCACCACCGGATTCCACGCAACACAATTTACATCTTCATTGTGAGCCCTCTCTACATTACAAATTACACTAAATGTGGGACCATTCGGATCTGAATCTATATCTTCTTTAAATATTCTAATGGTATCATCACCACATGCTGTTACTATCAATCCTATATAGTGAGATGTATAATAAATAGATACAGTATTCACGTAATTCAAATTGTAATCTACCTGTAACTGGACACCAATGAATGTCATATATTGTCCTAGAGTGTTGTCCAGAGAGTGTACAAACACATTTCCAGGTTGAATTATTATCAACTGTTGACACGCCTTCTGAGTTTCCTGGACTATATTCCTTCCAAATTTTTACTGTGCAATCATCACTGCAAGATGCTAGTCTTGAACCAATTTCTAAAGAAACAGGAAATTAATAAACAAAGTAAAAATATTAACTCAAAGTTATTTACCACTAAATACCAAATCAATTTTTTAAACTTCTCGACGTGCGTTTCCCTAACCATGTTAGCATCATTATGAGATGATTTAATCTAATTCGAAAATTAAACTATATTCTATTTATATGACAATTGTACCTAATGAAGCATTTATAACTCATGAATGGTGAAGTTAACTAAGCGTTACATTAATAATTGGAATAGTTGAACCAACGGAATAGGTCCTTTATCCCGGTTCATTGGTTTCTTAAATTTACCTATTTGAATGCTTTCATATGCGTCCAAAGCCCTATTATTATTTACACTTTTGACAAGTGTTAAATTACTAATATGTAATATTATGGACATGCTCGAGTGTATACATGTTTGCCAACACAAAATTTTTCATGTCTTCCATATCTAATGTGGGCAATGTGCTCTTTATATCTGGTTAATATGGATCTTTTAGTTTGCCAAATATATCTTCGATCACAATCTTGTCAACTAATTTTGTAAATCCCCGGCTTCTCATAATTTATTATATGGTTTGCCATCAAAAATCTTGGGCGTCCATGTTAATTGGGTATCAAAAGGTATTACCATGAATTTATTTTTGTTCTATTCCTATTGAAAAAATCAAAAATCCTACATGGCCAGGCCAATGTTTGGCTGTTCTTTCACCCATCACAAGTCGGTATTCACGCATTGGTGGCTATACACTTTCCACATAAGTTCACAAGAAACTGAGCCAACGTCAACATTACTGATAAAACAAAGTGAAAACTGTCTCGACCCGTTGAAAGGATAGCACTTCGTGTGGCCAATGTGTGGATGGGGACTTCCTATATGTACCAGTGTGCGGCAGTTCCTTTGATGTGTCCAACGCAAACGTCCACCCGTCATTGCCATCCACACATTGGCCAACTGATGCTAGTCTTGTTGTATGGCCAATTGTTTAGCGCCGGCTTTATTATAATCATTCACTTCGAACATCTTCCTAATTAATTTTAATTTATCATAACCATTTTGAGTTCATACCTGCTATAGTACAAAGGCTATGGTTTCGGATTTACCATTTAAATTCTCAACAAAACCTCCTGAGTTTTCACTTTTTTAGTCGAAAATTGCAAAAACTTCGTTCCCTCCCCTCGGGAAATAACTGAATTTGTCCTTCGCCTCGTTTTCAAATTGACTCATGAATGGCTAAGAACGGTGGCCGAAGATTGTATATTGCCTTTTTGTTTGTAAAACTTATTAAGCTGAAAACAATTTTGCTTCATAGTTGTTAGGGAGATGTACTCAGAAACAATATTGTTAAAGAAACTGTTGAACTCGAGTATCTTCTTCAGGTATTTCAAGGTATGTGGAATTGGTACACTCAGAAACAATGATGATAGGTCAAAAGAACTCACCTTTCTTTAAATGTGTTTTTGATTTTTTCTATAAATGTTGTTGAGTTTGTCACAGAACAGGAAGGTAGTGGGTTTGGTAGATTTTCAAATTCCTTTGCTAACCATTTTACCATTTACAACTAATCATATAAACAAAGCATATAATCTTGGCACTTTTTCATTTGAAATATGCAGTTTGTAATAAATAAAGCTATTAAAAGATTTCAATGAACTCTGGCTTCATTAAACATTTTTGACAATGGATTCCTATTTAATTGTTCATATGGATCATCTTGAATTAATTTTTCAACACATTCAAAATAATCAGATTTGTTCATAACTACAACCTTATTTCCCTTATCTGCTTTTAGATAAAAACAATCCTTTTCTCACAGACTCTTGACAATCCTGGAAATATTTGGTATATTTTGACTTTTATTTTAAATATTTTTTGCAATTTTGCCTTTACATGCCTCTCTGATGATAGCTTTGGAAGACTCGGGTAAGTGTTTAATACCTATTTCAAAACCGGCCACCTATCCTTCAAAGCGTTGCGGGATGCCAGTAATGCAAAATTGTGACCTTTATTTAAGAGATTTAGTTCTTGCTTGTCGAACGTCTGCATTGAAAGATTTTCTATGTTGATGCTCTTTTTATGAATATGTTCTGATTGTTCAATTTTGGGCTTTTTGAATTTTTTATTAATTTAAAATCACATTTTTTTAGTACATTTTATGTTCACTGCTGTGAATATAGGCCTTTGAAAGGTGCACCAACATTCATGTTTTACATTAGTTGATTTCTTGTAAAAATTGAATGCCTGAATTTGAAGCATAGTCCTTTTACTGCACAAATGTTTGATGTCTTAAGTCAAGCCATTTCTGTTTTACAAAATTTGTTATTTTTTCACATATTTTGGAATACTAACTTTAATATAATTGGGAAATATTATATTAGTTTGAGTAGAGAAATTTAAAAAAGTGATTTGATGTTTATCTCTTGTAAACCTTTTTATTATTTTAGTTTTAGTTATTTGAGTTTATTAGTTTACACTGAAGGTTTCAATAGAAATGAAAGTAAAAATAAATAAAACTTACTATCAAAACTAATGCTCCAAACAGTAGAATCATGTCCTAATAGAGTTCCACAACAAACCCAATCACCATCACTAATATCTTCCTTAAACATTTTAATTGTGTTGTCATAAGAGGCCGAGGCAAGAACATCTTTGGTAGGATGCCATGCTATCTAAAGAATTACTATATGTCCAACTTTGCTTGCGTATCATTTCAAATTACCTTTTTAACATCTTGAGTATGGGCATTCAAAACAGCAGCACAGTCATACTCATTTTCTTCTGCAACTTCCCATATCCATACAGACTTATCCCTACTACATGTTCCTAAAAACTGTCCTGACTTTGACCATGCTACACTTTTTACTTCATTTTCGTGACCTTCCAATGTAGCATTGCATTCAAATTCACCAGATTGTTTGTCCCATATACAAGTGGTAGCATCAAAACTAGCTGAGGCTAAATGAATTTTCTGAGTATATTATCACATTGATAGAGTATAAGCTCAAGAAAATTAAGACTATAATACCTAAGAAATTTCCACAAGGAGACCAAGCCACTTGTCTAATAGTACGTTTATGTCCATCAGTTAATACTACCTTATTACTCCATTTACCCAGTAAATCTTTAGCCCATATTCGTATACATTTATCTTCACCACAAGAAGCGAATGCATCACCTTTGGGATGCCAACTTACATTCCAAACACGCCCATTATCTTTTTTTAAAGTTTGAACTAATTCTAATTTAGCCATTCCAGAAATATATAATACAACTTCAGAACCAACTTTGGTACTTTTAACAAAAAGACTTATCACACATTTGTAAAGGAAGTTTAAGAAAATAATTTGTATATAATACTCTCAGTTACGCATTTAAAATAATTATTTAAAAACACTTGAAAATTACTACCAAGTTGAGGTTATGTCATCACCTCTTCTTTTTCTTAAGTAACTTGGCTTCTGTCCAGACAGCGGGCAATTAGCCAGCGCATTAGGAGTGGCGAAGATTAGTCTGGCTCAAAACCATAACTTCGTCACTCAAATATACTATAGCATTTTATTACATAATGTAAATACCACTGAAAGCATCCGGCCTGGTTACCGGCGTGACAGTTAGTCACTAATATAAACTTCTCAAAAAATGAATCTGAAAACGAGTTATCAAAATACTACTTCGATGGCTTTCACCACTCCTTTCTCTCGATAAAACTCCGTTCTAAAAAAATAAAATTCTTAAGATGATTCAAATGCACGTGGATAATAATCGGCAATGACACCCGCCTCGCTTCACACGATGTGAACACCATGAAAAGCGATGCGAAGCGATGGTATCACTTCTTGAAAGTTTAGTGATAATGTCATATCTGGTCATATCCCCAGAAGACAGTAAGAAATCGCTGTGAAGATTGTAGTTTTTATTATTTTCGGTAAAAAAATAGCTTCAAAAAGTCATTTTTCGAAATTTTAAACTAACCAGCCAAACAAACCAGCTTACGTTTAGTGTCAAATACAAGCTTTTGTTCTAGAACCTCTAGAGGATTTTCGTGGAATGGATGACAGGAACTTGTAATAAGTCTGAACCATATCTAAATACTGATCTCACCATGGCTTAATAAATCATCACCTTGATTTTTAGACTTAATTTGCTCTTTCTGCATTTAAAGGTACAGTAATTTGGGGATGCCGTACTTTTTAGAGATAGGTTGTTGGATTTGGCTGGACCAGGAAGGTGATTGATCGAAATGGTTGTTTTTGCAACTATGGAATTGACACTTTTTCCACCAGCTTGGAATTTGTTTTCTAATGAAGATTATCGTCTGGGTTTTTTTGGAGTAACCTTCAGGCGCCAGAATTTCAGTCATTGAATTGCAGCATTTAGCAGGTTCTGAAGTCGGTTCGGTATCGATGTGAAACGTGACGCTATGAAAAAGGATGTGTTATCCGACAAGAATGGTCACTGTTATGGTGGATTCCAGCCATATATATATGGGTAGCAGGAAGTACTATTTCACGGTCCCGGTGAAAGAAAGACTTCTTCAGGGAATTGGCGACTCTGCCCTTGCAAGCTCCTAATTTCTCCAATACCTATCCTGGAGGAATTCTGACCTACACTGCGAACCTTATTCCTTTATACTATCATCCTAGCCTTCATCATTTCACCTTGCGCAGCAACATCTAGTCACGAAAAAAGGCTGCTCAAATCACATTGCAACCTCATGTCAATTATTAGCATTCGAACTAGATCGGTCGTCAATCTGTACTTACATTGGCTTCCATCTACGCAGCATTTAAGATGTAGCAATCTTATGGGACAAAATGGTCGGGAGGTAAAATACTCTCACACGGATCTCCGCTAGAGGGTGTCTGCGTGGATGAATCATCGAAATAATCGAAAACAGTTCGTCTTTGTAACCTGGGATGTTCTAACACTCTGTGACTCACCGATATCTCAACACCCAGAAAAAAGAACGGCCATCTTGTCCAGTGAATTAACGCGATTAAACGTCGCCATCCCCGCGCTGGAGGAAATGACAACTATGTTCAAGAAGAAGAGTATACTTTACTGGCAGGACTACCCAGAGAAAATCAACAACACGGGCTCTGGTTTGCTGTTAAAAACTCTATTGCAACTCGTCTTTAACAAATACCACAGGCAATCTCAGAACGTATTATGACACTACGCTATCCTATAGGGGCTAAACAATAAGTTACTGTGATTACCGTATATGCCCCGACGTTGACAGCCGAAACATAAGCTAAAGATGGGTGACTTCAATCCGCGGTTGCGCATAAAAAATCATGTATGGCGAAAAGTAATTGGCATGCTCGGCACCAGTGACATAAACCAGAACGGTGAACTATTACTATCGAACTGATCATGGGCTCGTCATAACAAACACAATATTCAAATATTAAAGGTATATGGCGCCATCCTCGCTCGGGCCACTGCCACCTCTTTGACTATATTATGGTCAGATAGAGATCTCAGGGAGGTTATGATACCAAAACCCGCATTGATGTGGAGTGCTGGACAGACCACGGCATTGTAATATCAAAAATGTCAGTGAAAATAGCATTGTGCATATGTATCAAATTCTTGATGCTGGGCACGTTCAATAAATGCTAGCAGAGATTTTTTATATCGTTTTTCTAAATCGCATCAATGACTCAAGGCCAGTTTGAGTTTTGGGAACAGGTAATAGTCGCGCGGAGATAAATCAGGGGTATACGGAGGATGTGGAAGCACACATATTTGTTTTTTGGTTCTGTGAGGAATAAATCGAGCAGTCTTTCCGTTGGTTTAAATCCTTTGTAAACATTTCGTGAATCATCTCTTTAGTCGTATTTAATTCATCCGCTATCCATCTCACAACCGAATGCTCATCGTAGGCGATAGTTTCATGTACTTTTTTCGCCAGCTCATTGTGATTTTTTTTTGGCCGGCCTGGGTTTGGGCCGTCTTCCAAAGGCATTCAGGCAGTCAAGGGACGCGGTCCTAGACTGCGGCTTATTTTTATCAATAAATATTTTATTTAGCTATCTAAAATTTGTCTCTTATTGTTATCGCGTAACTAAGCATTACAACATTTTAAATTAGCATTACGTGTACGTATACCTAACTCGGTTCAGTATTGTTGGTGACAAATGTTTGCAAGTTGGTAAGCAAAGACGCGATTCACGCAGCCATAACAAACCAGCAAAGGCACACAAGCACACATGAAATCAAATCTATAAAAGGCAGGGATAGCTCTAGGAATGTGTATATAAGTGCACATTCGTCTGTGATAAGTTATTAGTGAGTGGTAAGTCATTATAGCCATTATTTTTTTTACTATAATGATGGCGAATTTTGTATTTCAAAATGACTGAATCTGAGAAGAAATGCCGGTACTCTGTTTCTGAGTTCGGCATTCTGAAGAAATGCCGGTTTATGTACTCTCCTACAAACCAATCATTACCTATATGTTTAATTTGCCAAAAAGTTTTTTCAAATGAAGCCATGAAGCCTTCTAATCTAAAAAAGGACAAATATTTATCCTATTTTCAAAGGCTGGAAAATTAATTTTATTTAAAACAACCAACTATATCGAACCTTTTTGGGTCGTTTTCTAAACAAGATGTTGAACTACGAGCTTCATATAATAATTAAACCAAACCACACACAATTGGCGAGAAATTAATCTTGCCGGCAGTCAAAGAGGTAATAAAGATTGTTCATCATAAGACACCGACATATATCATCAGGAAAATTCTTCTGAGTAATAATTCAGTGTCAAGAATAGATTAAGTGACTATAGACGTTGAAATATCATTATGCGATTGTCAAGAATTATTATTTGCTAAAAATTTGGAAACCCATATAAAGGGCAAATCGATATTTAATACCATAAACAGGTTTTTTCAAGAGAAAGAAATTCCTATTCGTAATATTTTGTCAGCTGCTACTAATGGTGCTTCAGCAATGACGGGCTGTTTTAAGGGTTTTATAGCGCATTTGAAACAAGCAGTAACAAATGTACTCATTGTATATTGTGTTATTCATCGTCAGCATTTGATTGCAAAAAATCCGAATGAACGGTTTAAAAAATATTAAAGCTCCAAGACAGACGAATTGACTGACTAACTTAAAATGTCCTTTTGACTGATGTAGGGTTGTTTGTTGTTTTGACAGTCTATAATCATTATTTTAGTTTTCTCTTCATTTATTTCTAGTCCGTAAAGATGGCTTTCATCTTTAATTTTTTAAATTCCAGTTCCTCGACCGACTTCCCAAGAAGTGTAGTGTCAGCAGCTTATTTTAGGTTAATTATTTTAATGTCGCCAAGACTGATACCACCCGTTCAATCCTCGGGAGCTCTATGTATGATATATTCCCCATAAATATTGAATATAGTTGGCGATAGCATGCCTCCTTGCCTGGTTCCATTATTGGCGCAAAAGGCATCGGATATTCGATCTTATATTTTCACCACTGCTCTATTTTTTTTTTGTATAGATGACAAATTAAGCCAGTCAGGTGATCCGATACTCCCATTTCCTGCAGTATTTGCCGAAATGTCTCGCATTTTATAGAGTAAAAAAGTGAGATAACGACAAAAGCTTTCATTTTTTCCTCATGTGTTCTGTAGCATCATGTCTTTTTAAAATCCAGCAGTATTTGCCCAACATAGATGGGTTCCAGCGTCCCTAGTATCTTACTCCCATCGTCCTGGTGAAACAACTCTTCTTAATCGTTCCTTACTACATCCAAGTTTTCCGGAAAGAAATCCAAATTGGAGTGTAAAAAAATCATTTTAAAGGACATGCGACACCCTAATATTTCATAGGCTTTCAAGAGTTCATCTATGAGATTTTTACAGTTTTCATCTTTCTTGTTGCCCAGAAATCCTTTCACTACACTTACAAAACACTTCTAAGGTGCAAATCCCTTTTCATTTAATTTTTCTTGAAAATGGAAATTACCTAGAAGCTTTCTTATTTGATGTCCAATAAATATGCTTTCTTTTAGCTTTGCGTCACTTAATTGAGGAAATATTTCTATTAGGTACTTGAAACCATTACCTTCTTTGTCGATGGCTTTGATAAAATTTTTCATTAGTCCAAGGTTACTATGGAGAGGCGGAAAAAGCACCTTTTTGGGTTAACATATTTTATATCTGAAGTACCAGGTTCAAAAAAAGTTCTATTAGGCTAATCTTTCTTACTGAAATGTTCTTTCGTTGTCCTATTGTCCCATAGATACAAAAAAGAGTAATATTTTGCAAAACCTGCTTGAAGTCCTAGCAATATACTTGTCAGGTACGAATTATTTCAGTAACCCATGATATAAAGGAGAAGCAGGTACTTGAAAATGGCTAGACCATTTCTGCGAATCGCAAAGCATTATCATCAGTGTTGTAAAAATCATGTCGATCTGTGTTATCAACAAAACAGATATATACAGGATGATTGACTTCTCTGGCTTTTTCAATTATTTGTTGAATTTAATATCTGTTCCCGTGCACCTCCCCCTCGAACAATTCCAGCCTGCTCTGGGGGAATCTGCCATGATAAGTAGGATTTTAAGCGTTTGTTTATAATACGAAGGAGGATTTTACTGGCATGTGGAATGAAAATGATAAGGCGGTAATTTTAGCATTTCTCCCTAGAGCATTTTTTGTATACAGGTATAAATGCTGACATCGACCAATTTTCTGGCCACAATCCGGTGCCCCACACTTTCTGGCAGATGTTGTGAAACATGTCTATTGCTTTAATTATTTTTGCGGTGACTCCATCCAAACCTAGGGATTTACCGTTTTTTAGACTGCGATAACATTTTATATGACATAAATACTTGTCTATTATGGATAAACACATTTTTATCATTTGTACCTTTATATTATCGGCCCCCACATCATTGGATAGTATACTATTTATAATGTTTATTATTTCAGATATTTCAAGCAATTTTATAATAAACATATTTTTATTTAAATTTAACTGAGGTAGCCGATACATGATAAAAATTAATTTTAAATAAATAAGCAAAGATTAATATCTAAAAATTTCCACTATATTTAAAATTGTATGTATAACAATTGTTTCGACACACAGTGCCTTTTTCAGATACAAACTATACAGTATAGTTATACTGTAAATATATACAGTATGGTGGATATTAGTCTTTGCTTATTTATTTTTATTTACCTCAACTTATGTTTGTTATAGAGTCCAAGGCGTTTTCTACACTTATTATCGTTATTTTCAAATACACGCACAAAATATTTGTATACTTCTTTCAAATTGAACAAAAATATAGCTGTATTTTAGTTATTCTAGGAAATGTAAATAGGCGGGTTTCCTCTTTGAAGAGATACTTTTGGAAATTTATTTTGCTTAATAAAATGAACCTTTCGCAGTGGCGTTTCTGTCTTTGTTAACATATTTGTAATATTTTTAGTAGGGAACATCACTTATGCTCATATATCTGATATTGAATGTTATGCAGAACTGTAGCGAATTCATTAGAATTTAAGTTACTAAAAATCTCTATAAGTAAATATTTCTTCAACCTGTTTATGAGATCTAAATACTATCTGGAAAAACACCAAATGATAAAACAATTATATAACATCCAGGTCCTCAACTTAATTCTCTCTTTACTACATTTGACTTTTACTTATGACAAAAGTAATACAAACCTAACCTATTAAATAATCTCCCTCACTTCTTATGCACTATCGTCACCTTTCGGATAACTGTTGAATGTTGGTTTTGATATGATAAAATCATTGAGGCTTTATTCAATTTTCTCAATAGATGTGAAATTACTATCAACCAGGTGATGTTGTAGGGATCGGCACAGATGAAAATGCGAAGGGTCCAAGTCTAAAGAATACGCCGGGTGCAATAAAATCTCGCAACTTAATTCTCTCTTTACTGCATTTGACTTACTTATGACAAAAGTAATACAAACCTAACCTTCTAAATAATCTACCTCACTTCTTATACACTATCGACACCTTTCGGATAACTGTTGAATGTTGGTTTTGATATGATAAAATCATTGAGGCTTTATTCGATTTTCTCAATAGATGTGACACGACTATCAACCAGGTGATGTTGTAGCGACCGGCACAGATGAAAATTCGTGAAAAGTCTAGAGAATACGACGGGTGCAATCAAATCTCTCAGCCTAATTCGGTGATTGTTTTCAGAGTCCTTTTGGTTGAAGAGTATAGGGTCATTTTTCCTCCAGAGCGTCATTTACACGCATCACTTGCTGCTGACACAGTCAGCAGTGAACTTATAGCAGTACCTTTTGGCGTGGATATTTGGTTTTGTGGAACTGGTTGAACAGGAAGTTCTTTTTCGTGAATCTGGAGAGCAATAACACCTCATCAAAGCGTCTACTCTTATTCTCAGTTGTGAGTTCATAGGGGACTCGAAAACTCTCTATTTGAATCGTCCTAGTTTTGAAAACGTTTAGAAATGACTTGCAGTGTTATTTTGAGTTCCTGGCTGTATATGGATTTGAATTGTGTATGGATTTAACTGAATTTAACAGTGTATGACAAGGATTTTTTTATAGTGGTGCTTCTTTTTCTTCAACCTCCACTTTTTTGGCTGTCCTGTATGTTCTGCATCACTTAAGTAAAAATTTCCAGTTTGGCAGTGGAATTGCTGAAATCGCTTCTTACAAGGACTGAATCACCTAAAGCCATATAAATGATGTTCTGAGCTTCCGCCTCATTTTCTTTTTCAATTTAAATGCGAAAAGAAGCCACTGCCTTAAAAGTTGCTTTTCGAACGACTACAACTGCTGTGCTTCCACAATTGATATTTCACAAAATACTCACATAATATACCTTGTTTTGACGCTGAAAGATGGCGCTTTAAAATAATCATATGGCGAAAAAGTCTTATTCGAATACTTTCTGTATTCGATGAAACATCATCATAATAATGTATCAAAATATAAATAAATAAGGCTTTAGCTTAATAAAAGTAAATTTATTTTTAAAAACATTAATAATATACACCTTTAATACTAAAATATTTTACAAAAATACTTCCACAAAATACACATTTATATATTTTTTGATAATTCCTGTAAAATCCCCAAGACAAATTAAGTAATGTTTGAAAAACATTTTACTTCAAGAAAAATACTCAGAGTAGATTTACAACTTGCTACGGTGTGACACAAAATCTGGAGGATCTTTTACGACAATTTCTTGCCACCAATCAGGTCTTGACATCGAACCTGAACCATGCATTAACTCCGTTTGTAAATTTTCATAGAGCTAAAGATAAAATAGTTATTAGGATATTATATTGTTGACATTTATTATAAGATTCGCTACCCTTCCATCTGAACGCCCGAGTACAGAGTTTACAATAAAGTCAGGTTGTGCCATTCCATCAATAATGCCTAAACATTCGGGTTTCAAAACACCACATAAATGCAAGATTGCGTCTTTTATCATTGATGATAAGTTAGGGTCACTAGTATAATTACCCTAAAATAATTCAAGAACAATTAAAACAACAAAAAACTACAATTTGTTAATAACATATTTTACTAGAATATAGTAAAAGTATTCGAGATTTTTCCTTTCTTTATAAATAAAGATTACTTCACTCCTCAGAGGTTTAATCATATTTTTCCATTTTGCTCCGAGAAATAAACATTCCTTCTTCAGTGTTAAAATGATTCTACTGCTAAATATTTAGTCGTCGGTTTTTAGCAATAGCATTAAAATTAGTGAAATAAGTCGCGAAATTACGGCAGTTTTAAAATATTACTTCAAAACGATCGACATTGCTAGTGAGATTTGCGAAATAGAGGGGAAAGGTGCCATATCAATCAGCACTGCTCATCTCTGGTTAAAAAAGTTCCAGGAGGGGGACATGAGTCTTGAACATACGAGAAGATCAGGTCGTTCACGGTCTTGCGATACCGACCTTTTAAGAGCGGTCTCATCGAGTTATCGAAAAGGAATAAAGTTACTAAGAAATCAACGGCCTATGTTTCCAGGAATAACCTCCATGTATAATTTTTGTAAACAGTGAATCACTAAGTACTTTATTTTTGTGAACACTCTAGTAATTATTCAGGAAATCATTGATTAACTGCTTGACTATATATCTCTATGAAAGGAAAACAACCAATATGAGGAATCAAGATATATAAGTTCTGCTCTACATATTTGCTGAGTTTTTTCTTTTACTATAACTGGCAATATTGTAAATATTAATTTTAATACACAAACACAGTTCTATGTGAAATGCGCAAAGACAACTTACTGGTGCGGAAAAATTGTATCAGGATCATGTGAATGGGCCTCAAATAGATATAATTTAATTAGGAGATATTATTAAGGGCATATTGAAACGTCCTAGAACTGAATTTTTTGCATGCGACTGCAACTTTGAGGTCTAGGAGACCATGCAACCTCATAAAAGAGTACCGAACAAATTTTACTTTTTGTAACTAATTTTTGTTCTAGGAACTTAAAATTCCATCGAAAGACGCGCAAGGGCATTTTGAAACTAAGCGTCACTTTTCTCTTTTAAAATACTTACTTTTTGTTTTGAACGTTATATTTTTTGGTTTCGGTCTGTTGAAGAGTGACTATATTTTTCATTATGCTATTGATCAATGGATGACAGATGAAGTATTTGATTACACTTGACAACTGTTAACGTCAATTTGTGAATTTCAAATTTTTTGCAATTTTTATATGGAATTAATATGTGTCGGACTGCAAGAGAAAGAGTTGAAATACTAACAATTGTTGGATACGGTGAGAGAAAACGCACTTATGCCGAAGTTTGTCGAGTATTTAATGAAGTACATCTGAATAAAAACATCACAAAATCAACAGTTTCAAAAACGGTGAAAAGGTTCAATGTCGATCAAATTAAAAATCGTCCAAAATTTGGAAAACAAAAACTAATGACGAAAATTCGTTCAATGATTTCGCTGATGTAGTAGACAATGGTAAGGTAACATTTCCTTATGTTTGTGTACAAAATTTCATTAAGAAATCTCAAAGTGTCTTCGAAATATTTGATCGTTTCCGTACATAATAGTGACCCTGTATGATCTTTTATGATAATCTACATATAGAGTGCCCCTCGTATATATTAGGGTGTAACAAAAATATTTGTGTTTTTGAGATACTTGGTTACTCACTCTTTAAAAAAATGCATACTTGGAGGTTATTTCTCAAAATATATGCCATTGTTCTCGATGACCTCAACCCATCTTTAAGTAACTCTAATCCTCTTCAGCATGACGATAAGTCTTTGGAGGCGAAAAGCTCGACGCGAGTAGTTTTTACCTCTTCTTTAGTCCTGATTTTTTTCTTCACAAATTCGTTTGATGAATCGAAGAGTAGAGATTTTGAGGTAGAGTGAAATTAGTAAAGTTTTTGAACAAACGTTTACACATTTCAATCCAACACGTACATTGCTACAACCACAGTTCATGAGGACATTTAACTCTTCGGTATCATTCCTATGCCTTGCAAATACCAGTTAACTGTAGCGTGGGAGTACTCCTAATTGCCCTGACAGTTTTCTAGTGCTTGTACTAGAATCAGCTGCCGCAGCTGCTCTTAAAACGTCGGCATCGACAGACCGACAGACACGTTACGCGACAGTCGCTTTGAATCCTTTTTTCAAATGTCTCTATTTTACCCATTTTAACGTTGTTGTTAAAAACCGTCGTCTGAATATTTCGCAGTGGAATCACTTTAATATTGAAGAAGGAATGTTTATTTGTCGGAACAAAAGGTTAAATTCGGATTTGATCTTTGAGGAGTGAGGTATATTCCTTTATTTATAAACATAGGAAAAAAAGGCAAATACTTTTGTTATAGCCTAGTGCTCTCCTTGATTATGGGTAGATAATGGACATATTGCCACAGCTACTTCAATATTTATACAAAATGTATTATACATGACCATTTTAAATAACAGGCGGACTGTAAATACGTTAAATAAAATAATCTGTTATAAAATATTGTACCTGGTAAAAATAGATTAAATATTTATCTAAACTCCATAAACCATACAATGTAGCTAAATTATTTAACGTTGGTACTAAAGAAGAGGCCGCTTTAGATGTTTTCGTCCAAAACGCTTTTAAAGCCAGGTACTCTATATAAACTCTGGACAAAATTGCTGCACAATATACTTGTGATTCCGCTTTAGCTACGAATGTATTTGTTTTTGCTGCAATCTGGGATTGTTTTTTGTTGGTTTCATTCAACAAATAAACAATAAGCCATTCGTAACATTCTGAAATGACTAAAAACAAAGTAAAAAACGTTCGTATTAATGAATGAATTTTATGAATTGTACAACTTACATTTTGGACTAAGTAATTCTTGTGGCTGAGTACATTTACATTTTCCATTGGTTATTGCTTTATGATTCGTCAAAAAACTGCAGCTTCCCAGAGGAGTAGTTAATTTGTTACCCCGTAACAAGCCCTGCCATTGCCGCAAGAGCCAATTGCTAGTTTGTTGTAATAAAACGTTGTTATCTCCTTCATATGTGACACAAGGATCATTTGTTACTCTTAAATCTCCCAATTTGGACGCCTTGAGAAATGCATGACCCCCGCAAGCTTCTCTACACTCTTGCACAGCATCCCGGCATGACCATGTTACTATCGCTTTTGCGCTTGAAACGATAGCGTGTACTTCTGATACCATATGACTCTTAAATAAATAAATAAATAGTTACAACACCTTACAGCAAACAAAACTCTACTGGATACATTTTCTATCATGAAGATATATGGGGGATAGATAGATAGATAGAAGAGGTGCCTTAAACAAGAATGGTCTTACTGGTTCATGTCAAAGATAGAGACAACGAAGTAGGTGTTCAGTGCAGCAGCTTTATATTTTGAACAATGCTACGCACTGAAAATGTAATAGGTAATGCCGTTTTTTTTCAAATTTAAAAACATTCCCATCTACTGACAATAATTTAATTTAATATATAATAAGCTATATTATATTAAAATATATTGATATTTAGTATACTTATTGTTAAAATTTGAATAACATTAGATGAACTCTGTGGAGATAAGTTCAATATTCGTTGCTTTATGAATTTCACAAGCATGACATTATCACTAATGCCACAAATGCCATTAACACTGTATATCCTGGTGCCTTGGATAGCAGAACATTTTAAGAATGATGATTTGAATCTTTTCCACGGTATAAAATCTGGAAGATCTGTTGAGTTTGATAAGAATCTGCTGTTGAATGAAATTGAAGCTGATCCCAAACAAATCATCCAGGATTTAGCCACAAAGCACAAGAATTTACGGTCCACAATACAACAGTATTTAAAACGAACGACCAATGTGCAAAGAGAAGGAATGTGGGTGTCATATTAACTTTCAGTGTAACTAGCTGCAATGCACTTTTGTCCAGATCAGGCAGAGATCAGTTTCTTTGATAAATTGTTACTCGAGATAAAAAGTGGATTCTACACAGCAATCCACAAAAGAAAAACGAATGGTTAACACCAGAACAACCATCTTTGCCCCCACTCCAAAGCAGGCCTTCACCTTCAAAAAGTGTTTCTATCAGTATGGCGGGATTTTATAGGAATTATTCACTATGAATAATTGGACTGAATCCTAATGAAACAATAAGTGCTGAATATTGTGTTTAGCTTGATAGACTAAATATGGATTTGATTTAAAGACGTCTAAGACTGATTAATCGAAACGGCATTATTCTCCAGCATGCAAAGTCAAGGCAAAACCCGAGAAAAAGTCAAAGAGTTAGTATTAGAAAAAGTCAAAGAGTAAAGTATTTCCTCACCAACAGTTTAATAATTTATTTTATTTATTAATTATATTTAAATAAATATATGTTATCTTACATATTTTTAAATGTAGAACTTACCAAATTTTGAATTTCGTTAGAGGTAGTTGAAAGTTCTACTGCTGATAAATAAGAATCAGTGAAACTTAGGACAAATATTCTGAGAACAGCTGCTGCAGCCATATGAGGAAACAGTCTCCATCTCTAAAAATACAAAAATACCTGTAACAAAGTTTTTAAACCATATATACAATCAGATAACATGAGGAAATTGCAAAATGCATTTTTTTAAGCATTATAAATATTATCTTCCCAACGAGGTGTGACTATTAAATAATGAGACCGACTCTGTAAAACATTTTAGTTAGATATCATATATATTTATTTATTATCACCTTCAATATACATCCCTTCTCTATCCATACAACGCTCCATGCGAATGTTCCATTGTTAGAAACAGTGCTGAAAGTCTTCTTCTGTCAGTTCCTTCAGTACGCGTACCGCTTTCTCTTTCACAACTTCAATGGGCTCGAATTTTGTTCCTTTTAATGTAGATTTCACCTTAGGAAACATATAGAAGTTGCACGACGCAAGATCTGGCGAATAAGGTGGATGGTCTAACACTGGGATGCTGTACTTGGCTAGAAAGCTCTTGACAGACAATATGGAATGACATTACTTGTCCTTCCCCAATTCGGGTCGTTTATTCCTTATTCTTTCACAGAGTTCAGCAAGAACGTGAAGGTAATGTTGATTAATAGTTTCACTCAGTGAAGGTACATGATCCCATGAATCGAAAATAGCAATCATCATTGCTTTGAATTTTGATTCGCTCATTCGAGCTTTTTTGACTCTTGGTGAATTTGGGCTCTTCCAGTGCACGGATTGGCGCTTCGTTTCAGGATCATAAGTAAAAAACCACGATTCGTCACATGTTATTATTCTTTCCAATAAGTTTGGGTTATTTTCAATGGCATTCAAAGTGTCAGTACAAACATTTTCGCGAGCTTCTTGTTGTCCAAACGTGCGAATTTTAGGTCCATTTTGGCACACACTTGCATTTTAACATTGTAATGTAAAATTTGCCGTACGCATTCTTTGTCATTTCCTACAGTTTCAGCAATCGCACCGAATACTTAACCGATGGTCAGATCGAACCAGATGACCGTTGATATTTTCATCCCGGGCGTGGATCATCTTCAACGTCTTTTCGGCCATCTTGAAAACGCTTAAACCACTTAAAAACACGTGCACGTGATAAAAATTCATTGCCATACACTTCTTTCAATAAATTAAAAGTTTCAGTAGCGGTTTTTCCAAGTTTCAAGTTCAAGTTCCTTCTTCTGTAGCAGCGTCAGTCTCGTTATTTAATTGTCACACCTCGTATTACTGTTAATTCTACTTAGTTGACATTTTATGCGATCATTTTTTGAAATATTGTTACGATCCAAAAGTTATTATTATTTTAGTCAAAAATATATTTTTGGCGACGGCTGTACGGCACGGATATTTTAATAGTTATTTCAAATATTTCCAGCTGTCCCCCACCTCTCGAAGAGGTATAAAAGGGCGAAAAGGGCAACTAGACTCTCTCTGCTCTTCTATTCTCTCCAGTCAGTCTCTTCAGTCATTTCAGTATCAGTTGTCAGCTCCTAAGTCAGTATCACTGGTTACTGGACCAACATGGCCTGTTGAAGTAAGATTTCAGTTGGTCCCATCGAGCCAAAGTGGCCCAATAAGGCAACGTGTGCTTTGGTCCCATGGCCAATATGGTAGTGAACGTGTTAAACAGTTTGGAAAATAAAAATCAAAACTTATAATTGGTTCTCAGTATGATTACTTCTTTTAATGTGCTTTGAGTTATTTAATATATTTTGCTGATGTGACTGGAGCTACAGCTCGATGTCGAAACGTGGGCTCCGAACCACGGTCACGAGCTATCGATCGATTAACCCGGGTCAGCACCACCAAGCGCTTTCAACCCTAGGCTGGTTCTTAACCTCTATTTTCATTGAAGGCCCTACCGACTCTCGAGTACCCAATATTGAAGATCTTGCCTATTGAAATACATTACAGAAACCTGGTTTTTGCTCGGGGGTTTACCTATCCACATACTAACAGCAACAAATGAAGCTAAATTTCGACCTCCAATTCGCCGGATTTCAGGAGATGTAAAATAAAAGAGATATATTAAAAGTATTAGAATATTAATATTCCCTTCAAAGATTTTATATTTAAACAGAAACATGTCGGAAGTTCATGTTATATTGTTGAATTGATATATATATATATATATATATATATATATATATATATATATATATATATATATATATATATATATATATATATTGAATGCGAAGAAATTTCTAATTATATTAATAACAACTACTTACGTGTAACTGGTATTCAATCAGAGGCCATTCGTTTTTGGCGCTGCTACCATCCCCATTAGGACCAAATTGTTTTCTAACAGCTGCATATCGAATGGCTATTGTAACAGCGCACATCAAATTACTAGAACTTTCTTGCATAATGCCTACTCTGCCAGTGGATAAATTTTCTAAAGCAGCTCCCAAATTTTTTCCAGGATCTGAGAAACTACTTTCATAAACTCCTTCCGGTGTTACATCAGCTATACGATTGAGTAAATTTTCTCTGGGAATTCGATAGTCTTTAAACATAATAAATCTACAATAAATGTGGATATTAATAGAACTTCCCGTCTAAGTGTTGGAAACATTTACCCATTATCTATTCCATGTAGACCAATTTTTTCACCCATATCTCCTACAATAATACCGGGGTAAGGTAAAAGAGTGTTGGGATCTCGAAGGGGAACAACAAAGGCGTGCAATCCATGACATTCACCTTTAGTGTATAATTGTGCAAATAATACTGCTATCGTACACGTTTTGCCTAGAAAACAATATTTGTAGCAGACTGAAAGGAAATAACGGATCTTTCAACAAGGAAGTTAAAATGAATTTAAATTAGATTGATAAAAAACCAGCTGGAATTTGAAGCAAAATTCTCTATATCGATGAGGCTGTATATGATAGAAAAATTGCCATATATGGGGTGAAGAAAATCCAAGAGAGATTGTCGAACTGCTATTATATCCATAAAAAATCACTATTTGATGTAATATATGACCACGAGTATTCAGTACTATTTCAGGTTTCAGACTAGTCAAGTTCGTACGTGTTGGATGATGAGAATGACAACGCAGTTTCCATCAAAGGACCATCATTTTACGATTGATAATCAACTTTTTGTAGTCGAAATCCGAACATTTGGATCTGGAGGATACAAGTGTTATAGGAAACAATTGACTTAGTAGACACCAAATTTCCTGAACGGCTCCAATTCTTAAATTTCAATGAAATGTGGGTGTTTGACCAACTTGGTATTATGTTAAAATAAAAGTTTATAAAAATAATCACTAAACGATATAAATAATCAAAAAGTGATTGATCTATCAAAACCATGACCCGTTGTAAAGGAGCAAAAGGCCGGGTATGTCAGTAATATTATTTTATTATAAAAGTATAAATAGCAGCACTTTCTAATTATACAAAAAAATTAAAGTAAACTTTTGTTGAATCCATAATAAAAAAAAATACTCCTTGTTAAAAAGATCCCATATATGTTTTGATTTCCTCTTACCTAAATTTCCGACCCAACATTTTGCTGCTTCAAAATCAGGTGTGTTTATAACAAATTCCTGAGTTTCTGGATCGTAACTAGCGGTTGTTCTCATTTGTTTTGTGTTACTTCCATGAGCAATCTCAGTAAGTGCCAAACAAGCCAAAACCTATGTATTGTAAATCATATATTTAGTTAATACATCAGTTATTATTTTACTGCTTACATTTATATTCTCGGTCCAGATCTGGACGGTGAATATAAATGTAATAAATGAATAAAAATATTATATAAATGTAATCTATAAATTGAGTTCTTCTGTCCAGATTCTGGACAGTAATAATCTAAATATTTTTAAGCTTCTAAAACGACCGCAAGAGGGCGTGACGAGCTAAACATTTTTAAAAATCTTTTTTTTTTGTGTATTTTCAAGTGTTAACCGAGTAAGAAAAATTCTCAGTTATAATTAGCAAACTGTCTCCTACAACTTTGTTTTATGACATTTTGTCGTAATAGAGGGGTGGGAGGAGTTTTACCTATTGAGATAAAAAGTCGTCTAATGTCCGTTTGCCTTAACCGATTTTCCTCAATTTGGATTCATTTAAAAGGCAATTGCTGGGACAATCAGATAATCTGGGAGATAAATTATTTAGTTGATAAATTAAACCGCGAGGTGGCATTACATTCAACAATAGTTTTTTTGAAGTTTTGTTCAGTTTTTTCAAATGGAATTGTACAGTTTTTACTACACGACAAGAAAGGTAATTTAAAGAGGAATCGTCCAGTGAAAACGCGAAATCGATATCTCTGACATGTCAAGAGATATTTCGATTTTTCTGAAAAAAATCAGTCAGTTTTAATTTTTACCGTAATATTAAGTTAAAAATTGGTCTTAATATTTAGGTCGCAATCTCAACCGCAACAATTTTATTTAAAAAATAAAATTATCTATTCAGTATCAATCATCATAAATGTTCTAATCCTGACCTTGATAATATTTTCTAACTTAATTACATAAGCTGAAAAAATGCCTTTCCCCAATTGTTGCATTTTCTCTTTTGTGATGCTTAAATACTACTTGACAGAATATTGAAATCAGTCATTAATAAATATACCTACTCTTTCTTTTAAACTAAATGAATGGATGAATGAAATTATGCGTTTTCGGGTTTCGAAATAAACGCATGCAATCCTTAGGTACATTACACAAAGAGTGTAAGAAGGGAACCACGGAAACAAACAAAAACAGTCAAATTAACTTGTCAGTTTTGAAATGCATTACATTTTCAACATTGCATTTATTGATTATTAATAATTATTATAATAATATCTAACAATGCCTTTTACGAATAACGAGGCCGCTGACATGTTGGCGGTGTATTTCCAATGTTTTGAAAATGCATGTATTGCACAGCGGCAATATGCAAGTCAATATCCCGAAAGAAGGCATTATTCGAATAAGGTGTTTACACGTCTAGCAAGACGCTTACGAGAAACAGGAATTGTGCATCCAGATCCAGTCCGCACCAGGTTACGTTCGATTCGTAATGGAGATAATGTCGTAAATGTTCTGGTTTATGTTGAAACCAACCCCCATTTAAGTATCAGACAAATATCTGAAGAATTAGGTGTTAGCAAGACATCCGTTCATCTAATCTTAAGAGATAACAAGCTGCACCCCTATCATGTTGCCTTACACCAAGCCCTTTTGGATAACGATTTCGACAGACGGTTAGACTATTGTCATTGGTTAAAAAATATGTGTAGTGGAAATAAACAATTCTTAAAACGCATACTATGGACTGATGAAGCTACTTTTAGCAGTGATGGAGGCGTTAACTTACATAATATGCACTACTGGACAGTTGCTAATCCACACTGGATGTTAGAAATCAACCACCAAAATAGATGGAGTGTATGGTGTGGTGTTTTGGGAGACAAAATTATTGGTCCCTTTATTTTTAATGGACATTTGAATAGTGAAACATATTTAAATTTTTTACAAATTGGACTGCCAGAACTAATGGAAGATGTTTCGTTGGAAACAAGAAGACAAATGTGGTACCAGCATGATGGATGCCCTGCCCACTTCTCGCAGGTGGTTCGAAACTTCTTGGATGCTTCGTTTCCAAATCGTTGGATAGGACGGGGTAGTTTATTTTCGTGGCCGCTCACCGGATTTGACAGTCCTCGATTTTTACTTGTGGGGAAGACTAAAAGACCTTGTTTTTCAAACTCGTCCTACCACACGAGAAAACATGATTAAAAGAATTCAAAATTCAATAACCAGCATTTCAAGAGCGGAAATTGAAACTGCCGTTTTTAGTACTCGTCGAAAAATAAATCTTTGCATTTCTAAGGATGGAAGGCATTTTGAACATTTAGAAAGGCGTTAAAGTTCAGATTCTGTTAATTATTAGACTGTTGTGCTGTTAATTTTATTTGACTGTTATTATTATTATTATCTTCGTTGTTGGCCCGTTGGCCTTTAAACACGCTCCAAATTAATATGGCACGAAGAATTTGGACCAGTCCTAAGCCTGGGTAAAGTGTGAAGGAAGGCAAACATTAGGTTAATATTTTTTTAACTTAATGCAGGTAGTAGTGAAATAATAACTGATTTTTTCAGAAAAATCGAAATATCTCTTAACATGTCAGAAATATCGATTTCGGGTTTTCACTGGATGATTCCTCTTTAAATTACCTTTCTAGCCATATAATAAAAGCTGTACCATTCCATTTGAAAAAAACTGAACAAAACTTCAAAAAAACTATTGAATGTAACGCCACCTCGTGGTTTCATTTATAAACGGCAGCTTCAATTTCCGCTCTTGAAATGCTGGTTATTGAATTTTGAATTCTTTCAATCATGTTTTCTCGTGTGGTAGGACGAGTTTGAAAAACAAGGCCTTTTAGTCTTCCCCACAAGTAAAAATCGAGGACTGTCAAATCCGGTGAGCGCGCCGGCCACGAAAATAAACTATATTACAGTAAAAATTAAAACTAATTTTTTCCAGAAAAATCGAAATATCGCTTGACATGTCAGAGATATCGATTTCGGGTTTTCACTGGACGATTCCTCTTTAAATTACCTTTCTTGCCATGTAGTAGAAGCTGTTCCATTCCATTTGAAAAAACTTAACAAAACTTCAAAAAAACCTATTGTTGAATGTAACGCCACCTGGCGGTTTCATTTATAAACTAGATAATTTATCTCCCAGATTATCTGATTGTCCCAGCAATTGCCTTTTAAATGAATCCAAATTGAGGAAAATCGGTTTAGGCAAACGGACATTAGGCGACTTTTTATCTAAATAGGTAAAACTCTCCCCCACTTCTTTATTCGCGAAGTTACGACAAAATGTCATAAAACAAAGTTGTAGGAGACAGTTTGCTAATTATAACTGAGAATTTTTCTTACTCGGTTAACACTTGAAAATACACACAAAAAATGATTAAAAAAAATGTTTAGCTCGTCACGCCCTCTTGTGGTCGTTTTAGAAGCTTAAAAATATTTTTGGTGAATTTCTCATGATCACTTTTGGTACAATTTTTTTTCCCCAAAGCTGTGGGATAAATAGTTTTCAAGATACGGCGGCGATTCATCCTTAATGGGACACCTGGTACATTACATAGAATGTATATACAATATACAAGTCGTATATGTCTGAAAAATAATTACAATTTTGACGCAACGGCATGTCATATATTTTTAAAAATTAAAGTGGCATGACTCATGTAAATAACAAAAAAGTAACGTCTTACTTCAAAAAGTGAAATAAATGCAAATGTAGTTCAAAATAACATTAAAATGAGAAGGCTCAGACAATCAGACTCCTCAACAATGTTTTTGATACTGGCAGTATAGCTCGTTACGGCCATTCAAATACAATTATCCAAATGTTCATATGTAAGTCAGATGCGGTATTTGCTCTTAATCACTTTCATATTGGAGAAAGAGGATTCACACAAATAGCTCAAACTGAATAACGATTTCACTTTTAAGGCAATGCAAACTAAAACTGGATATTTGTCTTTATTTATTAAAGGTCAGATACATTTTGTATTTAACTCCAATGATTTTAAGGTTAAATCATTTTGAAGCGTAATAACTTCCATTTCTGTTGTAGCCCTATCCTCGCCAAAATGCTGCATAACACAAGTGGCAAATTGCTCAATATTAATTTCCATGCAGGGTGAGTTAACAAATTGCCCCACTAGTGCGATAACGTTGAAATCGTTAAAACGAGATTTAAAGGCATCCTTCAAGTTTGATATTATTTGCTCATGATATTTACTCTCGTAAGATTGCAACTGATTTTGAGATATCTTTTCTGAAAGCACAGGGACGTGCTTGGTGTTGGTGTCGTTGATTAGGCTTTTTTTTCAAAAACTCAAGCTTTTTGATGAACACATTTCAGAAATCATTTCGGTGAATTCTTTGTATCTCCCTTGAATCTATGACTTAACTTCATTCAATCTGTCTGTAATGTCCACCAGAAATCCAACATCTTCAAGCCAGGTTAAGTTTTCCAGTTTAGGAATGGGTTTATCGCATTCTTTAAAACGTTTGAGTACTTTTCCTCTATCGGACTTCAGAGTGAAGAAGTAAGTCCCCGTATTGACAGTTCTTTTGATCAGTTAGTTCTTTGAATAATCTTCTCTGTAACGACTAAGCTCTAACCTTGTCCACAATTTTTACTACTATTTTCATAACGTTTAGTTTCAAAAACTTACCGCATAATGCTTGTTGGCTAATGCAGTGATAAGAGAGGAATTGCGTAAAAGTATCATCCTTTCGACATAATGCCATCACACTATGCCGACAAGACCCTTTTCGGAACTCACCATAGCTAGAGCTCCATCTGTTGTCAAACCTATCATTTTAAATATTGGAATTTTCTCAGACGAAATAACATTTTTCAAATGATAAAATAGGTCCTGTCCAGTAGTATGCCCTTTTAGTGGAATAACCTTCAAAAGTTCTTCTTTAATCATAAAATCGCTAAAAATCATCCTGATGAACACAGCCATCTGGGTGGTATCAACCACATCGGTGGATTCATCAAGTTGCAGGCAAAAATAACTACAGTTAACCAAGTCACGTGTTAACTGTAAGAACATCAATACTCATTACTTCTACACGTTTCATCACTGTATTGGCAGAAAGTTGCATTGTTATTATGGCAGACAGTTTCTAAAAATGCATGTTTTATTATTTCTCCTTCATAAGGCTTCTTATTTTGTACGACTGCTACACGCGATAGGAAGCTTTAGTTGCAACCATATTTTTGTCAAATACTTTTAAAAATGGTGATTGTTGTCCAATTAACTGATTTTTCAATTGTCTCAACTAATCCTTTCTAGCGGTAAGGATATGATTTTTCAAAAGTCGAATGAACAGTTTTATAGTGTCTTTGAACATTTCCCTTTTTAGCAACGGATACAGAAGCACACAGCACACACTTTTGCTTTTAATTTCTGAAAAGAAGTATTGTTCTTCCCACTCAGAACGGAAATGGTATGTCTTAACTTTTTTACTACTGCCTGTCACACTTGTAATTGTAATTGTAACGTAACTGAACATTGAACGCGGCGTCCTAGCACAGGTATCTATATATTCCGTTAAAGGCAGCCGAGATCCTTCCTGAATGATCGATTGGTTGCTACTCGTTGCAATTTTCTTGGCGGTTTCGCGGATTCTAGCGTGGTGAGCGGTTGATCTTCGGCGACTACGACGCGCTGATCAGGCCGTAATCCGTAACATTATTATAATTTTGATATTTTCGTTTATAAACACTATGAGTTTGACGTCTGAGGATTGCTTATAGCCGTTAGATACCGAAATTGTGTATGCGAGCTACCGATAGCTCGCGTTCGACTGATTGGCAACCCCTGCACTATAACAACTTTTTTTTACCGTTCATCGAGAAAGAACTTGGAGACTATCAGACTGGGTCCCGAGCGGGTCGATTCACCACTGCCCAGATATTTGTCATCCTATAGATTCTGGAGAAAACTCTCGAAATTAACATCTACTATGTGTTTATTGATTTCAAGGCAGCATACAACAGCATAGGTAGAATGGAATGAACCACGCCACGAACGACTTTGCAATTTCCAGAAAACTTATAAGTCTGACAAATAACAATACAAAACATTGTCAACGCCGTTAGGGTTTAAAACACTTTGTCAAGTGAATTGGAAACGTACCATGGTCTAAGGCAAGGTGACGTACTGGCCTGTCTTCTTTTTAATATCGTACTGGAGTGAGCAGTAAGAATACCCTATATAAACACAGGCATTATATTTTATAAGTCGGCGCAATTACTTGCATGCCGATGATGTTGATATAATTCGTTCAGGGGACGCATCTAGGGGAACGATCTTGTCCTCCGAAGCTGTGAAAATTAAAGGTCTCAACATCCATGAAAATAACGCATTCGAAATATCGGCCAAAACTTGGACTTCGAAGCCTCTCGTCAGTTTACCTATCTCGGATCTACAATCAACTCCGAAAATAGCGAATGTGATAAAATCAAACGACGTATCTTACTGGCAAGCAGATGTTGTGTGGGCTTGCGTAAATACTTGAGAAGTCGCAACTTTACTTGCAGTTCTAAAATCCGACTGTACAAAACATTGATTTTGCCGTTTCCCACATATAATTCAAACATGGCTGCTACCCTTAATCATCGAGAGAAAGCTACTAAGAGCAGTATTTGGGGGTGTTTGCGAATATGAAATGTGGAGACACCGTTGCAGCCGCGAAGTGTACGACCTCTATGCACGCTTTGGTGGAGACGTATCCAGCATCAAACTCAGATGGCTCAGATGGACGGGGTATGTCATCAGAATGGCTGTTAATAGAATATCTAGTGGAATACTATCTACGAAGCCAGATAATAGACGACGGGGCAGATCTAAGCTCAGATGGGAGGACAGCGTCAAGTGCGATGTCGACCAAATTGAAAAACCGTAGCAGCTGATACATCCTCATGGAAGAAGAAAATTGCGACGGCCGAGGCGTACTGAGGGCTGTTGAGCTAAAGATGATAAATATGATACATTTATATTCTCTAACATACACGAATAGGAATTTTCATAAAGTTAAGAGATGATAATTGTGTTTGTACGTCCTTTGATTATATGTCATTGTGGCGGGATCATATAATTTAACGATTCTTACTATAACAATATTTAGAAACGTCCACGATCAGATTTTTTAGATTTGATTTTTAAGCCGCATCAGCATCTTTGGCTATTTAGCACTCTTTCAAATCCTTACGTTCGCAAACATTGAACAAAGTCACAAACATCCACACCGAAAGTGGGATTTGAACTCGCTATCTCGCCAGCTGTCGGTACCCTCGGACGATCGCATAAAGGTATCTTACCAACGCGTCCAGCTGTTCAAGATTAAATTCATCCCTGTTGCGGAATCCTTATATCTCATTTCATTCACTCTTTAAATTGAGAATGCCCGTTGCAATTTAGATAGGATCCCTTTTATTATTAATAACTTAGTTAAACATTACTCACTACTTCAAAATATCTATTTATGTTTTAAAAATTGATGAGTTGTTATACTTGGTATATTTCGCCTTTCGTCGTGGTGAAAGAGCTACAGAATGAATTCGAGACATTTGCGCCGTATATGGAGAGGATGCTATTGCCGAGATTAGTTTGCCAAATTCAACAAAGGCAACCTCGATCTGGACGGCCTTCTGACTTCGATGATGACCATCTTAAAGCGCTTTTGAAGGAGGATGGCTATCAAATATGTCTAGAATTAGCTGACAAGATGGACTGCGGCCTTACGACAATCTCCCGGCATCTTCAATCTATGAGATTTACTCAAAAACTCGGAGCATGGGTGCCACACAAACTAACCGATGACTACAAGGAAAATCACCGTTTCGTGTACTAGGAAATGCTGGAGATGAATAAGACGGTCGACAAGGAACGCTACCTTGCCTCGCTTCACCGGGTAAGCGAGGCTATTCAATAGAAACGACCTGATCGACAAGACAGAGTCATCTTGCTTCACGACAATGCACAACGTTACACAGCAAACATCATCAAGCAGGTCCTGAATGATCCCGAATTGAAGATTCTTCGACATTCACAGTATTCTCCAGATCTCGCGCCAACTGTTTATCATCTCTTCCACTCATTGTCCAATCAAATGACGGGCGTAAGTTTCACCAAGTATGAGGATCTCAAAAACTGGCTTAATTTCTTCGAGTCCAGGCCGGGCGATTTTTGGCGAAACCGCATCAATAAATTGGCCGAGAGGTGGAAACAGCTCAGAAATACATCATTGCTTAATTTGTGGTTATAATTGTTGCTTTTTTCAATAAAACTTTTTAACAAAAACAAAGAAACAAAGCGGGAACTTTCCACTGATAACTCAATAATAACTCAATGAACCACTCAATAATTCCAAAAGCTCAACCAACTAAATACAAATTTATTAAATAAAAAAACTAAGACTTATGTCTAAATTTCCATTATATTTAAAAAAAATGCATGACACTTGTTTCGACACATAGTGCCTTCTTCAGATATGAAAAAAATGAAAATATGAAATTAAAATAAATTTTCATAAATTATCAGTTATCACCTCAGTTAAATAAATCTATTTTGGCTCCGTTTTATGTTACTTTGTATTATTTTTTTACATAATATAAACGATGGCTCGTGTGATTTTATTTTTTATAATTTCATCATCTAAATATGTTAAAACGCCTGTGTCTCAATGAGAACAACGAACAGATGTTTTTCCTTTTATGAATTAATACGAATCTATTAAACCCTGCTGTGTGGTGTGTGATATGTGGTTTAAAAAGAAACCCAATTTTTGCTCAAGAAATGCTACTAGCCTTACTAACAGAACTTAATTTGGGTTGATTGTGGACAATAGAGTTTGAATCGGTTAACAGCAATTCTTCTTATGCTGTTGGATATAAGAATTGTTTTATTGACTATACACATTAATTTCTGTGTAAAATGAAAGAAAGCCTTGATCTCTTGTATTTTTTGCTACGGGTTTAAAGATATAGTTTTTGCTTGGTTAGGTTGTTTTCTTGTGATTTGAACTCAATGGCATTTCTTATATAAAAAAAATTATGTTGTTTTCTATGAGTAAAGAAAAGAAATGTCGAGAAGTAAAAAAATAAGAAAATAAGAAAATGTTAACAGAGTGGTAAGGGGCCATCCATAAAATACCTACTCAAAAAGGGCAGAGGGGGGCAATTGCCTGACGTGACGATAAGTGACGAAGCTGGGGTCCAGACAAACGTGACGCGACGTTTGAAATTAAACCTGTAAAAGTCTAGGTTTTGTGACTTATTATTAACTAGGGGACTAAAAACGTGATACAGCGTGACAAAGGGGGAGGGAGGTGTCAAATATATGTGAATTTTGCGTGACGTATTTTATGGATGGCACCGAACATAATAACTAGACCTGATAATTACAAGTATTTAGCTTATCAAGAACTCATTACAATATGTTATGCTAAAAACAGCAACCTCATTAGTATTTTTTTGTTAAATATATACTCTAGATAATACAAATTAATATGGTTATCGAACTATTATTATATACGGCAACTTTAATGAAACATTCTGAATATTATGTTTTGATACTCCATCTCTTATGAGTAAATTTATATTATTTTTATTCCTTTATTTTAGTTTGAAGTTTATGCGGTAAATTTATATAATTAGGATTTATTTGTTAAACTTAAAAAGTGAAAGATGTATATTTATTTTTTTACTATTTGCCACCAAAATGTAAATAATAATTTTCATTATGAAATGCATGATCTAATTACATGCGTTATGTAATAGCAAATATTCATGTGATACAAAAAATAGAAGTTAGAAGCAATGCAGTAACTAAATGGTGTGTATGTTTGTTACTATTACAAATTTATTAAAACAGTTTATCAGTATAACAGTATATATGTTTATCTGTTTTAATATTAATGGGTTATAAAAGGACATATGGTTTTAATTGGATTTTATGTATATACAAATTAATTGAAATTTCTAATAACAAAAAAATATAGACAAAAAATATAAACTTTCTTCAGTTATACTAACAGAGCTCATATGTTGCATTTGTCAGATTTTTATTTTGGTAATTTTTCGATTTTAGATGACATTTTCGATTTTAGATGATTGATAGAATGACATATTGTGCTCAGCTTGATAAACTAAAAAACAACTCATTGTAGATTGTAGTAAGCAAGATATCCTTGCCGTTTTTATATTAGATATTAACTATTTTCATATTGGAAGTTAATTTTCTATGGGTTTTCAATTACTAACCTTATTATTCCATGATGCGTCAATGAAACGTTGATGTCTTTTAGTTCCTAACGTTGTTAAAGCATTTTTGAAAAGTCCAATTCCGACTGCGTGTTTTACAGACACATCTGGAAAGGCAACGGCCAGTGCTTCATTCACAGTCATCATAAATCTAGTCTACAAAAAGTCAAACGATTTACATTTTATTACTATGACATTCATAAAATAATAACATTATCAATCAATTTTAATCATATCAATTTTAACATCATTTAAAATATAGTATTATAATATAGTGATTGTTTTATAAACGTAAATACAGACAGTAAGTGTAAGATTGAGAGAAAAATTGTCAGTAAGTGCTTTGGAAAAAATTGAGGTATTTGGTTAGTTTCTAAATTTAGTTAAACAGTGTATAGTGGGAGTACTGTTGACTATTCCACGAGCCCAAAGTTATTCAGTAAGTTTAGTGAAAATAATTTGAATCTTAGCTATGCACCATAACTTCGAACGAAATTCTTCGAATCAACCAGTTAACAGTGTCAAGGTAATTATGTCAACTTGGGATAGTTAGCAAGAGCGATGTATGGATTCTACACAAGTTAACGGAGAATAATTTCATAAACCGAATTTCTGACTACGATTCTGCGATATCGAAGAGCAATAAAATTGATCCATTTTTTAAAACGAATGGTTACAGATGATGAAAAATGTTTTGTATATAATAATGTTAAGTGTAATAAATCATGACGTAAGGGCGCAGATGCCCCTTCAAACAGCACAAAAGCCAGTTTTTCTTCGAAGAAAGTTTTGTTATACATTTGTTTGAAATAGAAAGAAATGGTTTATTATAGACTGTTACCCAAAGCCAGTGTCTTTGACCGTGTCTTTGACCACCCAATACAACTTAACTGGGATATTTTGGTTCATCAACCGTAATTTTCTGACTTTTCGCCCTCCGACTATCATTTATTTAGTTCGCTACAGAACAGCAACTTCCGAGTGAGACTTGAAAAATCACCTAAATAACTTCTTTGGCCAGAAACCTCACAACTTGTTTGAGCGCGGCATTATGTAGCTGCCGGGGAGATGGAGAAATGTCAACTAACAGAGAGGCATATACTACATTGATTAAATGTTAGTAAATAATTTTTTTCTCATTTTGTATTAACCCAGTACACAAAAAATTAACAATGAAAATTTCAGATAATTCAATCAGTGGAGTAATCAGTTATAATTCGATTAATTACAGACGCAAAAAAAATAATTTCAATGAGTAAGTGATATAATACAATACAATGGTTAATACGGGGGATAAATTTCCATTAATACTGTCCCATACATTCACAATCAAGAGAATAGTAGGTTTATCTAGGGAGACTAATTTAACATATTCTTAACAGGTTTTTTGGAATTGGTTGGTTCATCAAATTCTTCACTAGACTGTTGGGGTGTACTTTAAATCTATTTTTGTGTGGATTTTGTTAACTATTCCTTGATGGTAATTTGAAGACCCTTGGCTATTGGCACATATCATTGGTTATTCCCCGAAGTATTTTTCACTGGAATCTTTCTAAAATTTAATGTTGAATCTTGCTGCAGATCTCCATAACTGGATACCAATTTACAGATTGTATATAAATTTGTGATGTGATGAACCCGACCCCTTTTGATTTGGCTGAAATTTGTAATCCCACTAAAGACATTTCTCAGAATTTTCTCAAATTTTTTTACTCAACCGTAAAAAGTTATGATTTTTTCAAAAAAATGGCTCTTTTTTCAAATATCCATTTATCCAACTTTTTCGAAGTTTGACTAAATGGGACGCTGTTTTTTGTTTTTTGTTTTTGAATATACTTTTCAGAAAAAAATCCAAACAAAATGAGATGTCAAGTTTTATGAAATTTTTCAGTTTTTTGACAAAAAACCGCCAATTTTTCAAAGTTTGCCATTTATAATTTTTTTCTTCCTAAAAAAACTTCTATTTATTCTGCGGCTAATGCCGGGCATTCCAGAAAGGACTTTTCTTTCTATTTTTTTACTGAAATTAAAAAAAAAAATCCCAATCGTTTATTTCTTCTATTATAAAAACTTTGTTTTTATAATAAAATAAATCCAAGGAAATGATTGTGTAATATTTTATACTTAATTTATAATCTAATTTAATGATTAGGATTTTGATTAGGATTTTAGCAATTTAACATACGATTTTGTTTTATTTTCTTTGACAATAATCATGACGCCGTTGCAGTATAAAGTATATTATTTTGGTATTGGTATGAGTATTTGAAAAAAAGAGTATTTTTTTTAATTCGTAACTTTTTTTCGGTTGGGTAAAAAAATTAGAAAAAATTCTAAGAAACGTTTTTAGTGAGTTAGAAAAATGTAAAAAAAAACACGCAAATCGAAAGGGGTCGGGTTTAAAAGTGGCCGAATTGGCATGTAATGACCCATATATAAGGTGCGTCACACGGAAAACATAATTTTTCCAAAAAAAAAACACAAATAGGTATTTTTTCGCCAAAAATCATTATTTTAATTCAAAATAGTCTCCTTGCGTGTCAATACACACGGTTAATTAGGTTGACGAATGAATTTTGGAGCTGGCTAAATATATTTCCTTCAGGATGGCGTTCGACGTCTTTTGAATGGTTTCAATGTCGGCATAACGCTTCTTTCATCGGCAAATGAAGTTTTTCGAAGAGGTAGAATACATAGGGAGTCAAATCAGGCGAGTATGTTGAATGATTGGTAGTTAAAATGCCATTTTTGGTAAAAAAATGAGTGATGAGCATCGAATGATTTGACGGTTCATTATCATGCAACAAGCGTCAGCTGTCTTGTTGACGGTATTGTGGCCGCACACGACGAATACGCGACAACAGACGCTTCATAACCCCAAGATAAAATACAGCATTGCTCGTTTGAACAGATGGAACAAATTCATTGTGCACAATTTCCTTCGAATCGTAGAAACAAATAAACATTGTTTTTGATTTTTTACTTTTCGAGGCGGCATTATTTCAGATTTGGCTCGCTCGGGTGCTCCCATTCGGCACTTTGACGCTTGGTTTCTGGATCATATTGAAAACGTCTCATTACCAGTAACAATGCTGTACTTGGTGTTTTGGCCCTTTTCAACTCTTTAATCAAGTCCTTACAATGTTGGATTCGGATCAATTTTTGGTGGTCAGGCAATTTGTGCGGAACAAAGCGTGCACAAACCTTCCAAAGTCCCAAATGATCGATCAAAATGCGATGAATTGAATCTTTGAACATGTTTAATTCCATTTCCATGTATCCCAATGAAGATTTTGGCTGATTTTTTATAAATTCACGCACAATTCATCATCATCATCATCATCATCATCAGCCAGTGTCGATCCACTGCAGGATGAAGGCCTCTTCAGCATGTTTCCAACTTTCACGGTTCTGGGCTTTTCTCTGCCACTCTGGTCCAATATACTTAACGATGTCATCAGTCCATCGTGCTTTCGGTCTTCTTCGCGGACGTTTGGGATCAAGTGGAATCCACTTCAGGATTGCCTTGGTCCATCTGTCATCGTATCGTTTCGCTATATGGCCTGCCCATCTCCATTTCAATTGCTTTACTCTTTCGATGATGTCACAGACTTTCGTTTGTTCCCTGATCCATGCGCAGGACTTTCTGTCTCGTCTTGTAATGCCAAGCGTACATCTTTCCATTCCCCTCTGTGCTACCCGTAAGTTTTTTAATTGATTGCGACGTGAGTGTCCAGGTTTCACTTCCGTATGTCATAACGGGTAGAACGCACTGATCGAAGACTTTTCTTTTTTGAGGCAAAGTGGGAGTCTGCTCTTAAACACAATGTTGAGCCTACCAAATGCCTGCCAGCCACATTTAACACGCCGTTCCACCTCCCGGGCGGAATCCCCTCCATTGAAATCCTCTGCCCAAGATATATAAAGCTGTCCACAATCTCCAAATCCTTTGCTAAAACTGAAATTCTTCTGTCCTGAGCGAATTTATTGAACATAACCTGACTCTTTTTCAGGTTTATTTTCAAGCCAAATAGTTCGCCAGCCCTTTGCAGTTCTTGTATGCGTCTTTGCAGCTTTTCTGGATCTTGTAAAAGGAGAACTATATCATCTGCAAATCTAAGATGGTTTAAGTTTGCACCATTGATCTTTACACCATCCTGTTTGCAGTCCAGTTTACGGAATACTTCTTCAAGGCCAGCCGAGAAAATAATAGGCGATATTGCGTCACCCTGCCGTACTCCTCGTTCTACATTAATTCCCACTTCAAGATCATCAAGGTGAATTGTGGCTGAGCTCCATCATATATCGATCCTAATAGGTTTACATATACTTTATCTACCCCTTGGCTAAGCAGTTCATCCATTATTACATGCTTTGAGATTGAGTCAAATGCTTTTTTGTAGTCGATAAAAGCCAAGCACAGTGGCCTGGTGTATTCGTTGTGCCTTTCTATGGCCAGCTGTACAACCTGGATGTGATCCATTGTACTGAATCCACTTCTGAATCCTGCTTGTCTTTCAGTTTTTTAAATATTCTTTTAGAAATTATCTTAGTGAAAACTTTGTACATTACTGATAGGAGGCTTATTGGACGGTAGTTCTTTAAATCTTCCTGTGTTCCCTTTTTATGTAAAAGGATCACTTCTGCATTTTTCCATAAGTCAGGTACTTTTTGTTCTTTGATGCATTTTGAGTATAATTTTGCCAGTGTTTTATGTAACATCCGACCACAAGCTTTTAACATTTCGACAGTTACACTGTCCTTTCCTGGAGCCTTGCCGTTTTTGATCGATGCTATAGCATTTGTTACTTCCTCCACTAGGATATCTGGCATTTGTTCTTCCGTGGGTATTGTTGTTTTTGATTGGTTCTGCTCTTCAAATAACTGGGAATAGAATTTTCTGACAACCTCTAATATTTGCGAACGCGCCCTGCAGACTGTGTCATCCTCAAACCTTAAGGCATATATTTGCGTCCTTTTGTTTCTCAGCTTCTGTTTAGCCTTGTTAATTCCTTTGTTTTCTTCCATGTTTTTTTGTGCTAGCTGCATGTTGAATCGGCGGGCATTATCAATATATTAATGAATATAATGAAAATATATATATATATATATATATATATATATATATATATATATATATATATATATATATATATATATATATATATAGCGGTATCCAGTCCAGGACCGCCCTGGCCCATCTTTCGTCCCAGTGCCTCGCTACATGGCCTGCCCACTTCCATTTTAATTGCTTTATTCTTTCAATCCCTCTGTGCTACTAGAAGTCTTTGAACTGACTGTGATGTGAGTGTCCAGGACTCACTTCCGTATGTCATAACGAGCAGAACACACTGATCAAAAACTTTTTTTTTCAGGTAAAGTGGTAATTTGCTCTTAAATACTATGTTGAGCCTGCCAGCCACACTTAACGCGTCGTTCGTTCCACCTCCCGGACGGTATCCCCTTCCATTGAAACCCTCTGCCCAAGATATATATATATATATATATATATATATATATATATATATATATATATATATATATATATGTATGTATATATATATATATATATATATATATATATATATATATATATATATATATATATATATATATATATATATATATATATAGTGATCCACAACTTCCAAATCCGTTCCCAAAATAGAAATCCTTTTGTCCTCAGAAAATTTATTGAACATGACCTGACTCTTCTGGTTTATTTTCAAGCCAAGTGGTTTCCCAGCCCTTTGCAGCTCTTGTATGTGTCTTGGCAGTTCCTCTGGGTCTTGTGAGAGAAGAACGATATCATCTGCGAATCCAAGATGATTTAATGATTTAAGTATGCACCATTAACCCGTATTCCATCCTATTCCCAATCCATACTACGGAACACTTCTTCCAGGCGGACTGAGAAAAGAAGAGGTGATATTGCGTATCCCGCTCTACAGTTATTCCAACCTCAAGATCGCCCAGGTGGCCTGTCGCTGTAGCTTCACCATATATCGATCCTAGTAGATTTGCATAAGCTTTATCTACACCTTGATTAAGCAATGCATTCATTATGGCCCGCTTTGAGATTGAATTAAATGCTTTTTCATAATCGATAAAAGCCACGCACAGTGCCATAGTGTATTCGTTGTGTCTTTCTATGACCTGCTGTAGAACCTGGATGTGATCCATTGTACTGAATCCACTTCTAAATCCTGCTTGCTCCGTTGGTTGTGCGTCATTAAGTTTTCTTAGTATTGTTTTGGATATTATCTTGGTGAAAACTTTGTACACCACTGATATGAGGCTTATTGGACGGTAGTTCTTTAAATCTTCCCGTGCTCCTTTCTTATGTAAAATAATCACTTCTGCATTTTCCATAAGCTGGGTACTTCTTGTTGTTTGAGGCATTTTGAGTATAATTTTCGTGGTTTTTTTTTGTAAAGTACAACCAGCATCTTTTAACATCTCCACAGTTATACTATCCTTTCCTGGGGCCTTGCCTTTTGTCACTTCCTCCAGCAGGATATCCGGCACTTGTTCTTCAGTGCCTGATTCTTGTCTTTATACAACTTTGAATAAAATCTTTGGACAACCTCGAACATTTCCGCCCGTTCCCTGCACATTGTACCATCCTCACGCATTAAGGAAAACATTGTGTCCTTTTCTTTCTTAGCTTCTGCTTACCTTTGTTAATTCCTCTGTTTTCTTCCAGAGTTTTTTGAACCAGCTGCATGTTGAATCGGCGCGTTTCCTGTCGAATACGTTTCCTTATAGTTCTGCAAAGTTCAACGTACTCGACCCTGCCAAAAGGACTGTCTGCCGTTTTAAGCACATTGTTGGCGAGTTTTTCATATTGGTGTATAATTTCCATCTCCTCCAGATCTTGTAACACAGCAAAGCGATTCGACAATGCAATTTCAAAATCTATGTGCCAGCGATTCGACAATGCAATTTCAAAATCTATGTGCCCCTCTCCAGCAGCTTCTCAGAATCCACTTTGCCCCTTTTTGATGTTATCATTCTTTCGCGCTCTTTTCGGCAGTTTATCCTAATCATTGCTCGTACCATTCGGTGGTCACTTCCCACATTAAAATGGTTAAGGACAGTATAATTGCAAAATATTGCTTTATCGTTTGACATAATGTAATCAATTATTTTGTCCATTTTTCCATGTCCATTTTCTGTTGATCTGTTTAATTCTTAAACGAATTCATAATATAGAGTTCTTGTCCTTCAGCAAAGTCAACCAGCCTGTCACCTCTATTGTCTCGCTCACCATTTCCATATGGGCCAGTTGCATTTTCACCAGTTCTTGCTTTTCCGATTCTGGCATTAAAGTCGCCCATCAGGATTTTATACCTACACTTCTCTTTGTCTAAAAGTTGGGCCACATCATCATAAAATTCCTCAATTTCCTTATCTCTATGGCTTATAGTTGGTGCATAAGTTTGGACAATTTGAAGCTTAAACTTTTTATTCAGCTGAATAACGCATTGGGCTAACCTGTCAGATATACTTTCAAATTTGACTACACTGTCTTTCAGCTTTCGATTGATGAGGGATCCAATTCCACCACATCGTCCATTCTCCGTACCTCGGGTGTAGAGTACGTGACCAGTTGGTTCTAGTTTGATTAACTCTTCGCTCTTTCTTCGTGTTTCACAGAGCCCAATAATATTGCAATGTAATATATATGTCCCTAGTAATATATATATATATATATATATATATATATATATATATATATATATATATATATATATATATATATATATATATATATAGGTTCTCGGGTAGAACCGCGTTTTAGATTTGTAAAATCTCGACGTTTCGACTTCCACTTTGAAGAGTACTTAGCTTCAAAGTGGAAGCCAAAACGTCGAGATTTTACAAATCTAAAATGCGGTTCTACCCGAGAACCTAGTAATTCTAATACATCTAATATTTTCACGGATGGTAGATAAAGTTTCTAAATTATTCCGGGTGTCGATCCGTTGATTCTGTGAAGAGTCACGACGGTTCGCCAAAATCTCATTTGGCATTCTCAAGTGTTGTCCGGTTCGACTGAAGAATACAACTTCAGTTGAGTCAGTGAAGAGTCCAAGATGTAACAACACTGAGAGTGGACAAAAACAAGACTAACAGAAAAGAGTGAAAAATCGATAAGGAATCGCCCCTCAGTCGCACTAGTTCAAGGCTGGATAAGGCCTGATGCACTCTGAGAGGTCATCTTCGTTCGTCACCCGCCAGTCGGTAGACTTTCCACAAAATTAAAGGGTAAACTTAAATCAACCAACGATAGTCCTTGGGGATTCTGATCGGGGTTAATGGATAGCTGATGATCGTGGTTCGGAGCCCTCGTTGGGTATAGTTACGAAATATCGTTAATGGCATTGAAGATGAGTGTGATTCACATTGAAGTGATATACACTATGATAGTATCTATCAAACAGCTTCAAATGTTATTAAGATAACATTTTTCTTTATATCAGCACTTTACATTGTATACCGATCAATTAGGATTAATTCGTCGAGAATTGTTTTTAAAGTTCGATAAGCGTTTCAGAAAAATATCGAGATAAATAAATGATAATAGAAACTGATAATAGATAAAAAAATAAAAAATAGTTTTATAGATAAACATTTAAATCTTCAGTATTATTAATTACAACAAAATGAAAATATTGTCTTTGGGAAAAATAGTAACCTGCTCTTAAAAATAGATTATGTACGAAATAAAAATACACGGGCAATAGGTTTACATTAGCCTAACGTAGGCTAATTATCTTGTAATTCCAGATCAAATGCTTCTCGAATGGAGAATTCCAGTGAATAACAATATTTTGTTCAATCATCATATTCGCCAGACGTTTTATTAGTTTAAGAATACTTCATAGTCTTAACGTGGTGAAAAGGTTATTAACCAAAATCTACAAAAAATTAAAACTTCCTTTAGATACTTTTCATAGTATCATTGATTTTATTAATAGGTGTTTTAGTTAATAATGTCGATATGTATGTCGATTGTAAATATACGCCATCAAAAGCCAGTTCGTTATTAATTGTTATTGTGCAAAAAAACCATAGTTTTTCCTATCTTTGAATATATCGAATTATGTACCCGAAAAAGACGTTTTACGGGGAAGTTTAATAACCTTCTTTCGTTTGAAGAAAACAGCTGCTGAAAGTTATCGATTATTGGTTGAAGCTTATAATACTCTAACCCAAAAAACTTGTGAACAATGATTTAAACGCTTTAAAAGTGGTGATTTTGATATCAAAGACATATAGTCTCCAGGACAGCTGAAAGATTTTTAAGATGCAGATTTGCAAGCATTATTGGATGAAGACTCAACTCATACGTTGAAACAATCGGCAGAAACATTGAATGCATTGGTAAACATCCAGAAGGAAGGAAAATGGGTGCCATATGAATTAAAGGAAAGGGGCATTGAAAGGCGAAAAATCACACGCCTTCAAATCACAACCGTTGCGCAATATGCATGGAAAGAAGGCTTGGCTGTGTATTTTGGTGGGGCTTGCTGTGTAGTAGGGGAACTGTGCATTACGAACTGCTGAAACCTGGTGAAACGATTACTGGCGATCTATACCGACAACAATTGATAAAATTGAATCGAGCATTGAAAGAAAAGCGATGACGCCCAAAGACACGATAAAATCATTTAATATAACAATGCTCGGGCCCATGTTGCAAAATGTGTAAAAAACTATTTGGAAATCGTTAAATGGCACGTCCTACCCCACCCACCGTATTCACCGGACTTAGCTGTTTCGTTCTATCACTTATTTCGATTGGTTCAGCACGGACTTTCAGAACAACACTTACATTCTTACTTAAGATAAAAACTGGCTTGGTGAATGGTTGGCCTCAAAAAACTAAAAATTCTTTTGGCGCTGAATTCATTCTTTGACAGAAAGATTGGAAAAAGTAATAGCTAACGATGGCCAACACTTTGATTATTAAAGTAATTTGTTTTGTTATGGAAATAAACGCTCAAATTTTGCAAAACATCAACATTATTAACCGAAACATCTATGAAGTACAAGATTTCGTCCTGGATTCCACACTAAAATTATAAAATTATTCCAATAAATTATCTGTTTCATAGTATTACATTTTTTTTAGTATGTATACCGTTTGAACTTTTTTGTTACATTTTTAGGTTTAGATATAATCACTAAATAATATTAATTCAGCTTTTTTATGCCAAATTAAAATTGTATCTTTATTTATTATATTAAATAAAACTGAAATTATTTAGGGTGGCTAACAACGTGGCTAAAAATTAATTATTGCAGCTCACATAATTTATGGCTAATTTCAAGAATTCGGAACATTTGAGTTCTACATCAGAGGTCCAAGAATAGTGTGAAGCGCTGAAAATACTGCATGTGCGGAGCGAAGTGTGGAAAAAAGTCTCCAGAACCGTCGATTCGACGACTTCAAATTGTTCAAGACCTGTTGCCTACATACAATAATAAGCGATTAGAATATTGTAATGCCATCATAAACCACTTCCGTTAAATTTACACTTTTCACGCAAAATTAATAATGAAGATGCCGATTAATTTTTATGCGAATTTTTAAAGGAAAAGGTTTATATACATACAGCATATGGTTTACAAACAATACAGCAATTCAATGACATCATCCGTGCTGAAATCGCTGCATTAACATCATATATGTAGACAAAAATATGGAAAATGAGTTAAAAAGTGCACAAAGTTACATTGTTGACTCTAATGGCCCATATTTTATCGACCCAATTTTCAAAAATTAATTTACACAAAATTTCAAGACGAAATCAACATGTTACAGAAACATATATTCTGTCTTGGGTCTTTTAAATGTTAGAAATAATAAAAAATTGTAGCGTGACACTTGCCCTACCTGTTGGTTTTAATATCTACTAATAGAGAAATAAATTTACGTTCGTACGTTGACATTTTATGTTCGTTCTACTGTCTCATGTAGAAGTGGGTCGGGGACAATGGAATGGTCAACAAAATGATTAAGCCTATTTAATTGAAGAGAATATGCATACCTTTCTTTTATAAGGCAATTTAGCCGTATCTGGATGTAGAAAATTGTATTGGCAGTATTTCTGTAGTTGTATGGCCGACAGTTTTTTCATTTCTTCAGTATCAGGCACTTTTTTTGGTCTTTGAAAAGCGGCATCTCTCTCTAAGGTATTCCATACATTCATCTGCAATGTAAAAATTAATTATTAAAATACAATTTACATACAATATATAAATAAAATGTTATAAATTATATATGAAGGTCGCTCGAAAAGTTCTCGACCTAACAAAGAAAACATAAGATCTGCGAGATTTTTTCATATTTTTCACTGCAGTCACTTTGTAATTCGATACAATTAGATCAACACAGTTCTAACTTTTTTATATCTTCAATATAATACGATTTGTCCTCCTCCTCATTTGAAGAGAATGTTTGTTCAGAGAATTATTTCTTCAAGTTTGGGAAGAGGAAGTAATTTATTTCTTCCACTTCGGGAAGAGCGAGTAATCGTTGGGAGTTATATCCAGCAGATATTGAAATATTAGAAATGTAGGTCATGGAGTTTTACAGCAACAACCCGCTTGACCCGAGATGTGTGAGTAGGCTCATTTTGGTAAAATACCAATTAAAACTGGTAAAATAACAATTCTTTTTGGCTAGAAGTGGACGTTTAGCCTGAATAGCCACTAAAATGCCAGAAAACCGAAACCATAACTTTTCCTGCAGATGGAACCGTTTTCGCCTTCTTTGGTGCATCTAAATTTGCTTTCACCCACTGTTTGGACTGGTACTTCATCTCTAGCATGTAATTGTGAATTCACGTTTCATTTACTGTTATAAAATATTGAAGAAACTCTACAACTCTACACGCGTTTCAATATGTCTAATCCCTCAGAAGTGTTTATTAAAACCCTCAAGAGAAGCATTGGGTATGGGATACCCAGGGGTGATTTAAAAGTGTTTTTCCCGTATAAATGCTCATGTTGAGGGGATGACTTTGAGTGAGTCAATCTAATTAAATAACCTTTTTGCACAAATAGTGTGTTTTTCTTTCGATCTTGACACAGTTTGTGTGTGGTAAGTAAATCATAAATATTATATTTTCTATAGTATTTTTATTGAAAACTTTGATTTTTAATTTTTTAACATTAATTTATCGGTTTCTTTCATTTTCTATTCAGCTCATAATGAACATGCGTTCTCGAACTTGCTGTGCGTCTGAAGTAGAAGCGTTATATGAGGCAGCTGATATTTTCGATGACAAAGACAGTGAAAGCGAGACCGAATCGGTTTTTGAAGAGACTCATACCAGTAAACTTTACCTAACTAAATAAATATATTTTTTAAAATAAAGCTAAATTATGTAATAAGTATCTGAAGGTGCATTAAGTTCCCTTTTAAATGCCGTTGGATGAAAGTTTTTATCTATTAATTTCGTCTAGATATAATAGTTTAAATAGAACACCTCATTTTAACATATTTTTTTTTTAATTTTGGTGATAGTTTTGGTAATTTTGGTGAAGTTTTGGTAATTTTGGTGATTTTAGGAATACTATTATTTTTTAGAACATTCTATAGATGTAGTCTTTTTCTATACTGATTGAGATTTAAATTAAAAAAAATATATATGAAATTGGATAATTTAATCAAAAGTTATTAATAATCAAAACATACGTATGACATACCCATGTGCTCCTGAATCGGGAACCGTTATAGTGCTTCTCTTGAATATTAGCAAACATGGCACTCTTCGACTTTGAGTCAGCGATCATTTATTATGAATTGTGGATATTTGTGCGATTTTGTTGTCATAACCGTTTTTTGGACGTGTTCATAATCTTCGATGGATGTACGTCAACGTTAAAATTCCACAGTCCATTTTTTTTACAATCGAAAGCTGAGGGGAAGATTCCTTCAAAATTATTTTTTTGTATGTTCGTCAAAACAAAATTCGACACAGCTCGAATTTCAATTTTATCCATTTTTCAGAAAATATAAAACTTGTTTGCTTTTAACAAGTAACTAAACGCACAAGTCTGAAACTTTATAGCACCCCATCTAACGAATTATATTCGACAAATATTATAGACAGGCCGGTAACTTTTCGAACGTACGTATCTTCGTAAGTGAAAAACATCACCTAGTAAAACCATATATATTTAAACTACAATTTGTAGATATGCTAACGGTGTATTGGATGTCAAATGATAAAGTTTACATTGAAAAATTCACACCATTGACAAAGAAAATTCAATAATTGTTTACCATTTGAAATGGATAAATTTTGCTACTGGCATGTTTCTAATATGGTTGTAACGTACTCACCTTACCGGGCTAGCTTTTTATGTCGGGGCTGGGTATGTAGGTGAGAGCTTTAGGTCGTGCACAGAAACAATGTTGAAATAAAATTATATGTATATATTAATTAATGAACTAATTATAATTATGTGTAAAAAAAATAGGAAAAGGGAAAAGATATGCTTTGCAATAACTACGACAAAATGAAAAATTGGGCGCCAGTGAAGGCCTATGCCAACCACGATAAGGAAATGCTTATTTTCTGAGTACTTATCTACGGTACCACAGCCTTCGCGTATCGGATGTTCGGTTCGGCTAGGCTAATGCGGCAACGGTAATGATGTAATCATGGAAATATTTGATGGTACAATAGTACAGCAAGTTACGTTCGATCGTCACAACTGGTGACGTAATTAGTAACGTGTGGAATCAGTACAGTATGCTTAGCGGAGTGTCGTGGTTGCGATGGAGGTTGTAGTAGATCCGTGGTTGTCGATACTAAGGGTTAGGAGAACGTGCCACGCTGCAGATCGGCGGCAGACATATTCGCAAATTCGCAAAAAACGTTCAAATTGGTAAGTTGAAAGGGGGTTATCTTTCGTTATAACAACACCATATGTAAATCTGTCGGAATGAAACTGTTATGGTTCTGGCGCCCTCAAATTATGAATGAATCTAGTCGGTGCAGAATTTAAAGATACTGTATTATATACACGGGCGAATCAAATATAAACCGAAATTGTTTCATACATATTTAGTATTTATAAAATAATACCAAACAAACAATAATAATACCAACAAACTTTTGATCATTTTTCGACATAATTTTCTCCACGCTCTACAATTTTATTTTGCGCGGTTTGGAAGCTTGTGAATTCTTGGCTCGTAGAAACTATGAGTTTGAGTCAGCAGCCAATTACGCACGAAATCCTCAACATCTTTATCGTTGTCGAATCGCATCCCTCCATGTGCATCGTTCAAGGGCGCAAACAAAAAATAATCACATGGTGACAAATCTGGGCTATATGGAGGGTGTTAAAGGGTTTTCCAATGCATTTTCTCTCATTTTCCTTTGACAAAAGAACTGAGTGAAACAGCTCACCGAGCATTTCCACCTCTTCTAATACATTGCAGTGCAACCACCTATACTGATAGCCCGCTCGTGATTGGCTGAGGAAAGTAATTGTAAAATTCCGGTTTATAGTTGATTCACCCTCGAACATTACTGCGATCATTAGTATGTAAATCAAATAAATTTTCTTCAAAAAATAAGATTCTGATCTATCAAGGTCTAACGAGAGTCGTGTTATAAGATTCTCAGGTTTGCCTTATTTTATTTTTAACACCTCTCCAGACATTTCAGAAGTCTTGCGTATGGCTCTTAATATACCGTTGATTTCGTTCGATTTCTCAGTATTTCAAATTCATTGCCGGGAAGTTTTATTAGGATGTCTCGTTGATAAAATCCAAATCCAAATTGCCCATAAAATACCAAATGGCCTAAACTGGCCATAGGGTCAATTAGATGATTTTCTGCGTTTTTGGTTCTCGAAATATATCCATTTTTCGTCTCCAGACACTATCCGATGCAAAAAAGTATTTCTTTTATACCTGAAAATATATCTTCGCACATCGTTTTTCGCTTTTCCACATTTCTGTTGCTCAGCTGATTGTGCAGCTGATTCATTTTCCTGCCTTCTGCATCTTTTCCATTGCATGCAGATGATTACAAATGGTTCGGCGACCAACATTTAACCTCTCGGCCATTTGTTCTTGAGTTTACATATCGTCTTTTCCAACAATGCTTGCAATTCGGCATCTTCAATTTTTTTCGGTTGACCGGGGCGTTTTTTGTCTTTCAAGTCGAAATCACCAGTTTTCAATCATCTAAACCAATACCCACAAGCGTCTTGTGTTAGGACATTGTCACCATACGTATATGACGGCTTTCATTTTTTTCTACACACAATGGCGTTTTGAAAGGTACTGTCATAACATCAGAATGACATAAGATATTAGACTGTGAACCGATCCTTGTTTCCAGTAGCATCTCTTAAAAAAATTAACAATTATTAACCGCCACACCTTGTAGAACGAAAAGGATAGGATAGAAATTGATCTTCATTCATAAGGAAGGATTAGGTGAAATAACAATAACTAATGATGAGTGTTCAACTTAATGTCCTGGGCTAAAAGATAAGACATCCCTTGTTTTTGCATATTTTCGCATTATTCTTCAATGTCATTCTTCATTATTATTGTTCAGTCTTTCTTCTATCGAAATGAAAATAAATTAATTATAGGACGTTCAAAATGTTTAACGCCTTGTGAGAGAAAAAAACAATTTTGCAAATGCACATGCGAAGAACGTCGATTTAGGAAATCTCCCGATGTACAGGTAGGACTCGATACGTAATTGCTAATTTGATTAAAGATCCTAAAGGGTGAGAAAGAAGAGAAAAAATTACTGAAAGACCCTATGAATTGACACTGGCAATATTTTAGACAATGTTGAAAATACGTTAAATTTCATGAAAATACTTTACTGTTATAAGGCCACCTTTGGCGCGAATGATGGCATCAAGTCTTCCTATGAATGCATCGCGCGCGGCATGAATGTGAGTCTGTGGAATTCATTGCCATTCCCGATGAAGTGGCTGATTTCAATGTGTTCAAACTCTCATATTCTTTTTGTTTTGAAATGAACTGTGGAACGAGATTTTGTAAAAATTGTGTCAAATTAGCTTTATGGGATGGAGTCTTGTAGAAATGTTAAGGGATCAACGCGTCGTTTAACACCTACTGTTGGTACACTTGCTGGTTCACCTTAACGCCCTGATTGATGTTTTGTTGCGGAGAGCGACTATTTGAAGTTACAGCAGCCCAAACCATGACAGAAGCAGGCGCTTGTTTACCCATAGCAACTCGGTTGTCAAAGCAAATTGTTTCTTGACTTGCCCTTGAACCACATACGACCGTTTTGTTTGCTACGTATTGCTGAACAGTGAAAATTTTATCGTCATAAAACACCAAACTTTCAAATTCGTCCCTTGCGTGCATGCTTTTCAATGCCTTTGATCGTTGAAGTTTTGGGGCTATTTGTGCTGGTGTTAAATTTTGCACTTTTTGTATCTTCTTGTAAAGCTTCAACTTATATTTCAGTATCCGGTTTATGCTTGAGCCAGAGACGTTCAGCTGTTTAGCTAATTTTGCAGCACTCTGATGAGGATTTCTTTCAATTCGTGTCCTTACCTTTCGAATCATTTCTGGTGATGTTGCGGATTTTTTATAACCACCTCCATGGCGTTTTGCGATGCTACCAGTGTCATTGTAACTCTTAATGATTCGATAAACAAACATTTTATTAGCACGTAAATGCTGTAGCTCACGAACAGTAGCAGGTTGTGTTTTTCCTGCCAAATACAAAACAATCACACTGTTAGGTTTGAATTCCATTACGAATATTTATTTTCAATTCCGACGTAGAATGATATGCTCTCTTACAATAAACAACATTATAAAGTCTGTCAAATTTTTAAAGCGCTGTGATCAGCTGTTCGGCAGCTACAACAGCGTGAAGTTGGTAACACTTCGAGTGACGGACCCTGTAGTTTTCATATTTGGTTGAATAAATAGTCGGTTACTACTTAACAATACTACTAATAGACTACTTAACCTAGGGAAATATTTGGAAACAATGCCAAACGACAGATGATCTAGTCAACAAGTAGAACAAAACACACGAAAATGTTTGGGCAGTTAGCCAGAGAAGTATACAAATGTTTTAGGCAATTTCAAACTTAGATGAATTGAAAAAGGTAGTTGAGAAAGAATGGATCAGACTTTCTCAAAATAACATCAAGCGTCTTTATGAAACTCTTCCCATTTGAATGATTGCAGTTTTAGAGGAAGTAGAGACGTTCACAGGTTATTAATTTGTAATTACAAATCTTTGCTTTTCTTATTTTGGAAAAATCAAAACTGTCCAATCTTTTTGGCCCACCTTAAATCATTATTTCCAAGGTGGGCCTTTTAAAGTGGGGTTTTATTATAAACCAACAAAATGTTTTTTTAAACACGAATTTCAAATTTAAGATGGCAGCACAACTGCCACCAACTAATATCTATCTACAGCTGTTCGATTTTTCAAGTTAAACATAGCCTACAGTTTGTTGAATTTATGTCTTGTTTCTAAAATATTTATTTTTCAAATGTATGTATCTCTGAATTAAAATAATGACTTATTCATGTATGTATGCAATGTCAGTCAAACTTTATACCTTTTACTATCTAATTAAGAGAAATAATTCCATTGTTATACATATTTAATTAGTTTAAATTAATTGTTTATCTAAAGGATACTAGTGGGGCAGGTTTGAACAAAATACAGGTGGCACATTGGAACACTTATTGAAAAAAATATAGATCAAAGCAATAATAAATGTATAATTTTTTTTTTTAATTATTTATAAAAAGACATATTTTTTAATACTTGGTTGATTAATCTTTTTTATTTTAAGGTAAAAAATGGTTCGAAATTATAAAAAAAAGCGGACAGGCAGTATTAATGAGACTGATGTACGAAGAGCTATTGTCCATGGGATGAACAAAACAATGACCTTAGAGATGTTGCGAATGTTTATGGTATTAAAGTTACATTATTTAATCGAGTAAATGAATGCCGCAAAAATAAAAAACCAAAAAGTGACAAGTTTTTTCTAATTTTTCGATGAGGCTAATTTTCACGAACGCTGAAGAGAAAATGTTAGTATCATATTTATTACAAAGTTCTAAACTGAATTATGTATAAACATATACACAAACAAGAACTTTAGCGTATAAATATGTTGTAACTTTAAGTAAATGTCCAGCTCAATGGCAAAAAATAACATTGCTGAAATAAAATGGATGAGAGGTTTTAAGAAGAAACACGAAACACTCGCAGGCCAGAAGATACTAGCCCTTCAAGATCAACGAGTTTTAATAAACATAATGTTTCTGAACTTCAAAATAATTATGAACAAGTAATTAGAATGTACAAGTTCACCATCATATTATTAACGTGGATGAGACTTGCGTGACTACAGTTGTACAAGTTTCAAAAGTTATTGCCCAATCTGGTCAAAAGCAAGTTGGATCAAGTGTTTCTGCTGAAAGGGGGCAATTAATATCAATGTGTGCTATTGTTAGTGCTGTAGGAAATTCATATCACCAATTTTTATTTTTCCAAGAGCTCGATTTCACGAAAATAAGCTTATTGGGGCACCTATTGGTAGTATTGGCTTTGCAAATAGCCTTGAAAGTGGTTGGATGACTATATCACTATTCTAAACTCAAATAGATTTACCACTAAACACCGAATCACTTTTTTTGTAAAAAGTTTTGTAACCATGTTATCATCAATAGGAGATTAAATCATCTCCTAAAAAAAGTGATTCAGAGTTTAGTGGTAAACCTCTTGAAAAATTGAAAAAAAAATAGATCACTATTCGTTAAAGTCTTGGACTACTTACAAAAAGCAACAAGATGCAGTAATGATGATAAACTATTGTTGTAATTAGATAATCATAAAAGCCACTGTACATTAGATGCTATACAATTTAATCGTGAGAACGGGATTATTCTTACTTTTCCACTACGCATCGTCTCATCGCCACGTACTCATCGTCTCTAACCTCTAGATATTGCAGTTATGGGACCATTTAAACGACAATTTTTTATTTCACAAAATGACTGGTTACTAAATAATCCCGGTAAAACAATAACAATCCATTTATTTAGCAACAATCGTTACTCCTGCTTATAATGCTGCATTCACGCCAAATAACATCAGTTCAGGGTTCTCCAAACCATTTTCGACCAATGCATTCACAGACAACGACCTTCAGTGCTCAGAAATTACAAATCGTGCTTTAACAGCGCCAGCCTCTACTCAATTAGCATGTCATATAGAGCAAAAATGCTTGTTTACGCATAGCGGCTCGGTTGTCAAAGCAAATCGTTTCTTGGCTTGCCCTTGAACCACACCCGATAGTTTTGTTTGCTTACGCATTGCTGAACAGTGAAACTTTTATCACCAGAAAACACCAAACTTTCGAGTTCGTCACTTGTGTGCATACTTTTCAATGCCTTTGATAGTTGAAGTCTTGTTGCCATTTGTGCTGGTGTTAAATCTTACACTTTTTGTATCTTCTTGTAAAGCTTCAACTTATATTTCAGTATCCGGTCTATGCTTGAGTCAGACACGTTCATCTTTTTAGTCAATTTTACGGCACTCTGTTGTGGATTTCTTTCAATTCGTGTCCTTACCTTTCGAACCATTTCTAGTGATGTGGCGGATTCTTATTACCACCTCCATGGCGCTTTGTGATGCTACCAGTATCATTGTAATGTTTAATGGTTCGATACACAAACATTTTATTAACACGTAAATGCTGTAGCTCACGAACAGTAGCAGGTTGTGATTTTCCTGACAAATACAAAGCAATCACACTATTACGATTGAATTCAATTAGGAATATTTATTTTCAATTACGACGTAGAACGATATGCTCTCGTAAACTTGTAAATAATATTATAAACTCTGTCAAATTTTAAAACGGGATTATTCTTACTTTTCCACTACACTGTACTCATCGTCTCTAACCTCTAGACGTTGCAGTTATGGGACCATTTAAACGACAATTTTCTGTTTTACAAAATGACTGGTTACTAAATAATCCCGGTAAAACAATGATCATTTATTTAGCAACAATCGTTACTCCTGCTTATAATGCTGCAGTCACGGCAATTAACATCAGTTCAGGGTTTTCCAAACCATTTTCGAGCAATGCATTCACAGATTTTCATTGCTCAGAAATTACAAATCGTGCTTTAACAGCATCAGCCTCTACTCAATTAGCATGTCATATGGAGCAAAAATCATTCTCAGTATCTCATTCAAACATGAATACTGATAACTCGTCATAACTGATGATAGATGTCCAAGAAAGAGCTCAAAACCAGTTAGAAACGTTTAACAATATTGAAAACCTTGCTAATGATTATCCAGTCTTACCTCCTGTTTTAGTACAGCTTCTCCCAAAAGCAGCGCCACGAACAAAAGGAAAGAGAAAAAGGAAAAAGGGAAAGTCACGTATTTTAATAGACTCTCCAGAAAAACATGAGATAGAAGCCAAATTTTTGGAGCACAAGACCGGTTACAAAATTCAGTATTGAGCTCTAACTCAAAACAAACTGCGTCCTAAATTACTGCACAGAAAAAAAGTCAGGAAATCTACTAAGTCTAAGAATAAAAAGTCGATTGAGCTGTAATCATATTTCAGTGAAGTTATTAATCTTAAAGATTTAATAATATTCTGAAGACTTCCAGTTTTATATTGATTTCAAATATTTGATTGTTATTTTAAGAAAAGTACTATGTTCTTCATAATATTGTTTTTAATCGTACGTGACATTAATATTTTAATTTGACCGACTTAATTTAATATTATAATAAGTATTACCATTGATAGTTTCGTTCATATTATCTAATTTTAAAAGTAAAGTAGTTATTATACTTTTTTCCAAAGAAGCTTTTAGAGCTAATAGATCTAAGACTTAATTATAAACAAAATCTAAATTATAATAAAAGTTATAAATGAAAAAAATTATTATTTGTGTCGTAATTTTACAAATTATTCGAACCTACCCAAGGCCTGTGGCCTGTTTGGGGGGCACCTTGGAACAAAGTGATTTTTTATTGAAAATATAATTTCTTTTAATCACTTTTTTAATTAACTAAGGTGTATTATGAAAGATAAATGCCCAAAATATCTATTAATATTAAAAAAAAAATAATAATTTTAGTACATTTAACCAAAATAATTAAATAAATAAATAATAAAAAGTGTTTCAAAGTGCCCCTCTCCCCCTACTTTTCTCAGAGATATCAATTCATCAGGTACATGTTTCGGAAAGCCAACCAAGTTACCAAATACAATAAGGCATGAATAATATGGAACAAATATTTTTTAATCGCCAAAAACAGGGGTGTCCTTTCTTTTTTTTGCGTTCCGGACTTTAACTTGCTTATAATTAGGTAGTAAAAGGAAGGAAAGAAGAAGCTGCTGTAATATTATATTACTACCGTCACAATTTATTAATGAAAGTTTATAACTGAAAGAAAAAAAAACAGTTTATTAATAACGATTTTTCGAATGAAATGAAATTATGCAGCTTTTATGGTAATGGCTAGAATTATTCAAGTAGAATGCCAAATACATCGGAAATAATTCGATTAAAATTTTCAACAAATAATGCTTCATGCTTTACAGTAGCAAAAACCAATTAAATGCTGTAGAAATATTACTTCAAACACAACTTCCCAATATCAAAAATAAAATAAAATTGACGCAGCTAATTTACCATTATCATAGCAACACATTAAATTTATTTTGATTGATAGCTAAGGAAACTAGAAACAATTATAATTTATCTTATGCAAATATCTCTTATTAATCGTATTATCTTATGCAAACATAATGTGAAAATGCAAAAAGTACCTGTTATCTACCTTTATTTTCAGCAGTTCCGGATCCTCGAAGAATAGTTTCATTTTCTTCCAATCAAATGTGGCTTGCTTCCTATAGACATCTAATGGTCCTGGAGGAAAGTCTTGTATAACCAAATCGGTAGTCGCCATGTTGTCAGTCTGAAACATGAAACCTTTGCTAAAGTTGTCGTCTAATTGTCATGGAATGAATGAGTTAAGTGTTATTTATACGAACATTTTTTTTTAGATCAAATCAGATTATTGCGAGTGCTTGAAATTTTAGTTAGTTTATTTATTAGTAAAAAAAAAAAGACATTCGAGGCGGCGGATAAAATAAGTTTACATTATATCGTAAAACTAATTTCGTTTCCATCTGTCAAAGAATATCTTATGGAAAGAGCATACGAGGTGTGTAAATAAGGTAATGAAACTGGTAGCGTAGCGTTCGATCTGGTAACATCATTGGATTCCCTTTTGGAGGGAAGACGTGTCAACATCTGATGCGTATTCAGTGCCAGTTTGACCTCTCTAGAGTCACTTGGTGGTCCGTAGCAATTTATTTCGTGAACCGTACTTTTGTTGATGGGAACACGTATTTTTTAAACATGTTGAAAGATATTTTTCGTATGGTACTAAACTAAGCAGTATACTTGCGGTTATTATTTTATTCTCATTATTTGAATTTGATGTTACCATGAAATTAATAAGTTGAAGTTTTCGTGAAACAGTGGAACGATTGGGCATTGTTGCTTCTACTATTTTGAGGACATGGATAAAATACGAAGAACAGCATCTTAGATTTTTTGCTGTAGGAAATCTTTTTGAAAATATCTAATAAGTGCGTGATATTTTTGTTGCAACTAAGGCAGGATTGTTTCGAGGATGATTGTTATCGACATTTAATGCATCGGCCAATAAGTCCCCGGTCTGTTAAATAAAACACCCTTTTTTTTTTTTAATTTCGACTTTATTTATTATTATATTCTTCTTGAAGAGCAATATAATCATTCCAACGTTATACTAACATTTCTACACCTCTTTTATAGAACGATTTCTCTTTGCCTTCAAAATATCCTTCAGTTTCGGTAATTACCTCTTCATTGGAGCGAAATTCTTTCGAGCAAGCATTTTTTTGTACTGTTCATCGATTTTTGTACTTTATTTTAAAACTTTTATCATAAATAATATCGATAATTACTAAATAATATTGACATTTAACGCATCGGTCAATAAGTCCCCGGTCTGACAAATAAAACACACTTTTTTTGCAAATTTCGACTTTATTAATATATTCTTCTTGAAGAGCAATATAATCATTCCACCGTTATTTCTACACCTTTTTTTATAGAACGATTTCTCTTTGCCTTCAAAATATCCTAATATATCAGTTTCGGTAATTTCCTCTTCATTGAAGAGAAATTCTTTCGAGCAAGCATTTTTTTGAGGTCTGAGAACATGAAATAGTCTCTGGGGCTAGATCTGGAGAATTCGGTAGATGAGGAAGTAATGCGCGCAATTTAGCCATCGTTGCCAACGATTTGTGACACGGTGCATTATCTTGCACCGTTTTGCACCATCTTGCACCACTTTTTTTTGTTCATTTGGAGCCTTTTTTTGCGACTTCGGCCTTGAAACTCACCATTAACGCTATGTAATATTCGCTATTGATGGTTTTACCTTTCTCGAAATAATTGATCAACAATGTCCCATGTGCATTTCAAAATACAGAGGCCATCATCTTTCCGGCCGATGGTTGTGTTTTTGGTCGCTTTGAACGACTTTCACTGGCTGCTGTCCATTCAGCTGACTACCGATTTGAGTCCGGAGTGGATCCGGAAAAATGGTGTAAATACAACCTTTCGATATCTTAACAACATCAGTTATCTCCTGCAGCTTCACTTTACGATTTTGAGAAATAATTTTGTGAATTTTTTTGATGTTGTCTGGTGTAACCACCTCATTTGGACACCACGAACGTTCAACATCATCGGTGCTTGTACGGCCACTTTTGAATTCAACATACCAATCAATTATGGTTGATTTTCCTGGGGCAGAGTCCGGGTAATGTTTATCAAGCCATTGTTTTGCTTCAGCGGTATTTTTCTTCATCAAAAAGCAATGCTTAATCAACACACCAAATTCTTTTTTTGCTATTGTTTTGAAAATAACAAAAGTAGCGTCACGTAAAGCACAACTCCGAAACTAGTAGACAGATTTTCATGAAATTTTGACACATGACGTTTGAAGGTTGGTACAATCGACAACTGGTATACATTTTTCGTAAGTGATGCCCTCCGTATGTTAGACCGGGGACCTATTGTTATATGTGATCGACTGTTATATGTGATCGAGATACGTATTTATCATCCGAATTGGGTGTTTTCTCTTACAGCGCACCACAAGACCGGTTGTTTAGAATGTAGATGTAAAAGGGTCAAACATTTATTTTCAGAGTAAAACATAAAATGTATCTTCCTCATTAAAATGGCATGCAGCTATCATTCCAGGAAATATGGTCGTTACGCCGTATTTGTAAGCTCGTCTACATCTCAAGATAACGCTAGACGCATGCTACTCGTCAAATAGTACTTAAAAAGATTTGCGATAACGATACTCGACCGGCAGTTGATATTTCTAGATTTATTGTTTATTATTAGAAATATATAGTTTTTACAGTGTTGCATTCTTTTCCTTGATATAGGTTGCTGTTTTTGAAAATGATTTATCCGAAGAACAATATTTGTAGTGAATACTTTCGACCATTAACGAAGAACTACCATGAATGAGAATATTTTTAGTTAGTTTATTATTTATTAGAAAATCATTGTTCCGTTAGGTAGTTAATAGTAAAGTCTAAAGATATATGCTAACAAAATGTCTTTGGCTTGAACTGATAAATGTGGATATAAATAATGTTTTCTTTCAATAAGACGGTGTGAGTTATTACATATCTCGCCAGACAATCGATTTACTTCAAGAAAAGCTTCCTGGACCAGATATTTCGCGAAATGGAAATTATCAACTGACCACCAAGAGAATGGGATCTCATGCCTTTGGATTCTTTTTTAGGGGGTTATGTTAAATCTGTGAAAGAAAGAAATAAATCCCGAACCATTGAGTTTTTGAATAAAAAATAATCATCGATTTTTGTACTTTATTTTTAAACTTTTATCATAAATAATATTGATAATCAGTGCGCAAAACTTTTAAAAAATTGTTATAAATAATTATAATAATAATTAATTATAAAATAATTAAAATGTATAAAATTTAAAATAAAATCATGTGACTACGAAAGCGCCACGATTGTGTATATAACCTTCTACCTGTGTATATAATCTCAAAATTATTTTGAGTTAAATTATAGTTTAGTGCAAAACAACATTGTCGGTTACTAATGTAATTCAGTAATGTGTGACAAAGGGTTCATAAACGCCAATTCTGATAGTATACATAGCGTAGATATTTTTATGGTCGCACATTTTCTCATAAGTGATATTCGGTTCAATTCAGCTCAAGTTCGAGATGTTAAAGCATCAATTTGAGTTTTTAAAAAAATAATAATGTACATGTAAATAAGAAACAAAATATTTCTATTAAATATAATTAAATTATTTCTAAGGTGTAACGCGAAAGTTACGGTGACAAGGCTATAGGTTATGGTCAATTTAACCGCAAAAATTGTATTTGCACCGTGAGTGGACGTGTATGTCCAGAACATACAGTTCTGAGTAAAGCTTATACAGTTACCTTAATTATTAATAAAAAACTAAGACAAGTTCAATACAATCAATGTCACGATTGTGTAGTTTCAGCAGCTAATAAATACTCAAACAGAAAAAAAAAATCATATAATGTTATAAATAATAATTTTTCGTATATATTTGATGACAGGTAGTTGTAAAAAGTTGATGCTGTTTAGGATTAATACGTCGTGCTGATTGGAACCATTGATTTCGACGTTTAACATCTTGTGGCACATTTAAAAACATTTCGGAGTTGTTTTTGTAGTATTGGTATAAAATGGTACGACACAGGCACGATAACTAATTAGCTTTGACATTTTCAATAAATTTATCAATACACTGATGATAATAAAAACTAAACTTGAAGCGATTTACCAGTAAACACAAAATCACTTTTTTGAACTTCTCGGCGAACGTTCGGCGCACCATGTTAACATCATCAGGAGATGATTTAATCTGACTACATTTAAATTAGATTAAATCATTTCCTGATGATGCTAACATGGTTAGAGAAACGTGTGTTGAGAAGTTAAAAAAAAGTGATTTGGTGTTTAGTGGTAAATCTCTTCAAGTTTAGTGTTTCACACCAAAGGTTCCAATAAAATAATTGATCTGATGATAATAACAAGAATAAGTCATTAAAAAAACTAAAACACTCGTATCAGCTGTCTGTAATGTTGAGGGGAAATATACATTGTGGCGTCATATACGCTCGGGTTTTTTCCGGAACTTTCAGCGTGTCATTGGTACTAGGTTTAATTTTTTAGGTTTTAGGTTTAATTTTAATTTTTTTATTTTGATTTAACTTTTTAATTATAAGGAAAATAATATAAATAATAATAGTTTTGTTTTAAAACTATATGATGTTTCCATTTATAAATTTTTTTTTTTCAAAATCCTAATTGTTGACCTTAAACGAAACATTCAGCCACCATTGAAAATATACCACGCGATATAAGTGAAAGTGATATAAGTTCCGTCCTAGTGTTTACTTCTTACTTTGTATTTTTTATGCATTTCTTACTAAAAGAACAATTCAGCGTTCAGAACAATTTGGACACTTTGGAGTGAATTCACAGCATGGCGTATTTTTCGAAAATATTTAGCTCTGAAGGCATATAAGGTTCAAATAAGACAGGGACTAAAGCCACTGAATCATTCAAAACGTCGCGTATTTGTTAATTGGACCAAAGAAGAAACAGGTAATTTTTCTCAAGAAATCATCTTTTCAGATGAAGCACATTTTGAAATTGGTGGTTATGTTAATAAACAAAATCGTTACATTTGGGGTAAGAAAAATCTAGGTCCATAAGAACAATCCACAACCGATTCTGGAACTAAAGAATAAAAAGTCATTGATGAGATAGAGCTACGGTTATGCCAACATGTTATCCAAAATTTTGACAAAAGGGTGGACATATGTGGATTTTGGCAGGTGGTCATTTGGTAGATATCGTTTTTCGTATTTAGATGTCATACACTATGCTTGAATTATAATTAAAAAGCTTTTTGATATCAACGCAAATTCGGATTTTTATTCAAGAAAGACTCTTTATTTGTTTTGTAATACTTAACTCTTTCTGCTTACTGCTGTCTCGGCATAATCTCGACGTTTTTTGCCATGTTGTCTAGTCATACCCCTAACCTAAACTTCTGCCGTTTTTACTTTTCCGATTTTTTTTTGGCTTCGGGTCTAATTTTTTCATTTTCTTGAAAATGCGACTGTATTTCCATTTGGTTGTTCCACATTAATATCTTTTTTAATAGATTGTATCTAGATTGAAATTAGATTAGAGTTCCTTTTGTTTTTTGCATTCGTTTTCGTAACTTTTATTTATATTATTTAATTCATGTAGGGAAAACATTAACGTGCCAAATTTGTAGGAAGGAATATCCTGTGTGTCCGCAAATTATCTACATGTAGCAACAGAACCGAGAGTAGTAACAATGAGAAAGTCCTACAGGATCGTTTATTTTGCAGGATACAAATAATAATATTCAAGAAAACGCCAATAGACAAGAACAAAATTCGACTACCAATTTGGAAGGTAGTCGTATATGAAAAGTCTTATACTTATGAAAGTTTTACAGGATAATCTAATTTGTAGATGGACGAGTACAAAAATCTGTGTGACTATAAAAGCTTTCCATTAAAAAAAATGGTTTAGGCGCCTTCTATTATTTGGGAAATCTCTAGCTTATTATGCTAGTTAGCAGCTGCATTTATTTATATTTGCAAATATTATTAAATCAAGAGTCTAATGTGGTGATTTGTAAAACATGTAAGCCGAAAAATCGCCATCTTTTTAAAAATACTGAAAACCCTAATTAAAGCAATAATGTAGTATGAGTAGATTTTTTTTGAAATTATTGTTAATAGAGTGAGGTGGTTTGAAGAATCGGTGTGGTTTTAAAAGTATTTTCAAACTTCATTGAAAACAAACAAACTATTATATAAACAAATATGTATAAAATTTTAGGTAGTAATTGTTTTTATTCTGCATTCATTATTAATGTCGTTTACATATCTATTGTAAACAGTGTGTAACACTATTTTTTATCGAAATAAAATTAGTGATTTAAACAGTATGTATTTGTTTTGTTTTTCTAATTATGGTTTATAATGTTTTTTTGCTCAAAAAATAATTACAAAACTAGAAATATCTTTGGCTTATTCAATATTTAATATTTTTCAATATTTTTTAAAACCAATGTTTACATTACCAGGGAAGCATGGTGTTTTTGAAACGACTGTTACGCGCGGCAGTGTCGAGCGAATGTTTTCAGCATGGTTGATATCTACTCGTTCCGGGATGCCATCTCAGTAGCCATGGAGCCGTGGTCTGTGGTACATCGCGTGATAATTTACAACACTTTTCTTGAAACTGGTTATTCTGTTGTGCTCACACAGCGATGATTTCGAAATCATTTTAACGTTGGTCGCGTTCCAAAACGCGATACCATTATGAAGTGGGTGAACAAATTTCAAACAACAGGATCGTTGACACCTTGGACTACACGGGGAGGAGATCGAACAGTACGAACTCCAGAAAACATTGAAAAGGTGTGACAAGCGGTGGAAACCAGCCCTCGTCATTTAGCGACGAGTGGACCTTCATTTCTATCCGTATAAGATTATGGTTCTGTAAAAAGTGCAACAAAATGACTTTGTGAGACGGCGTAGGTTCGCAGAAAGGATGTTGGAATTGCTGGACGACAACATCGTTTTGTTTATGAGTGACGAGACTCATTTTCATTTATCGGAGATGGTAAACAAACAGAACTTTCGATACTGGGCACCCAAAACGCCCCGAGAACTACATGATCGTACCGTATTTTTTTCGTGAAAACGGACGAACGGTGTCTGTTAACACAGATCGTTATCTCACCGTGTTGCGTGATTATTTTCTGCCAGAACTAAGAAGACGACGCATTAACCTCAATACACTTTGGTTCCAACAAGATGCATCAAGAGCAACGTAAGAGCAACGAAATGAAAATGAGTTTTAAAAAAGACGAAATGTCTAAGGAAGGGCTGAAAATTAAAATAGGAGAAGAAACACTACACTCCAATAGGGTTGATTGTTTTTGTTACTTTGGTTCAACTATTACAGACAAACATGGAATGGAAGCGCAGGTTAAGGCCAGAATAGCGATGCTGCAGAGACTCTTGAGAAACAAGAATATATCAAGAAAAGCCAAAGTAAGAGTTTATAAGACAATAATGAGACCAGTTGTAATATATGCCGCGGAGACCTGGACCTTAACCAATAGCAGTGAAAAAATGTTGGAGATGTGGGAGCGTAGAGTGCTGAGAAGAATATACGGTGGTATCAAGAAGGAGAATCAGTAGAGAAGAAGGACCAATGAAGAAATAATAATGGTATTTGGAGAACCCTCAATAACGCAGATCATTAGAGCACAGCGAATAACCTGGCTAGGACATATAGAAAGACTACCAGAAAGTAGACTAATAAAACAGGTTGTGAGCAGGGGGAGGAAGAAGGGAAGAATGAAGAGAGGAAGACCGAGGAGAAAGTGGGGGAGGATGTGGCCAGAATGAGTGTGACAGAGTGGGAAAAAAAGCAAATAATAGAGCAGTTTTGTGGCAGATTGTAAACCAAGCCAAAGGCCTGTAGAGCTTTACACATATATATATATATATATATATATATATATATATATATATATATATATATATATATATATATATATATTTATATAAATATAAAAAAATATGCCAATATCTACGTCATGTAGCAAGCAATAAACTCCAAATAACTTATTTAATACTGTCTTTGAATCTTGCTGCTATTAGTTCAGTTGAAATTTTTAATTTTTATGAGGCGGAATGACATATTAAATCCTTTGCGAATCGCTATTCCAAAAGAGCGCTAACTAAAGTTCAGTATAAATTCCGAGCCGACCCGATATTCAGTTTCATTTCTAGTGTTGTTTACGCGAGACTCCGATTCTTTCCGAATGGCTCTTGGAAAGGGTGCGAAAGTAAATTTCGGTATAACTTCCGACTTGTTCCGAGCCGACCTGATATTGGCGTTCCTTTTAATGTCTCCTATTGATCTTTGGCTATTATAGCCTTGACATCAGTGCTTGCAGGACGGCCAAAGTGATGTCGGTTTTCCAAGTTAATGTCTCTGCCCCTGAACCGACCAATACCGTGATCTCCCCAACAGAACCCTCTCCGTAAATGGCACAACTGCTGTTTTTTGTTTGGACAGCGTTTTTGTCCTTTTTGAAATAAAAAAGTATAATGTGGCATATATACAAATTATCGACCGACATTTTTAATTTCAGACAACTAACTAAAGGCGTAAACATTGAATCTGAACATAAACATTGAATCTGAACATAAACATTGAATCTGAACGTAAACATTGAATCTGAACGTAAACATTGAATCTGAACGTAAACATTGTAAATACCATAGGAATTAATAATAGGTAAATAAGCATTATTAATCCCATACTGATTTTTGTTTAAAAACATTAAAAGAGTCACTAATGGAAAATCCGTACTAACATTCCGGACAGCCCTATATATTGGTTATTATAAAGTTGGTTTGGATGATCATGTTGGTTCACTGAATGTAATGAATTTTACGTAATTACCAGACTAACTTCTCATAGAGGTTTGATGCTTCAAAAGTCTGTATTAAATTTTGGGAAAAAGTAATTTAATTCTACTAATAGAATATTTCATTAAATCAGTGGTTATTATGAGATAGTAGGGTTTCAGTATAGTAGAACAGAAAATTTTATTCACATAAAATATTATGTAAATGAAAGATACTTTTTTGAGATACCCCAAATTGAATGAATGGATGAATTGATAAACTGTTTATTTCTCAAATGATGGAGTTTATTACATAATAAATACATCAGTCGCAGTTGCACTCTACCAGTAATATTTATACAATTATAAGAATTATCACGAGATACTAAAGATATTTTGTAGGTGCTACAGTTCGCTCTGTTTTCTTCTTCGTATTCTTGTTTACAGAAGAGTTTCCGTTTCGTCCTTTTCGGACTACTTCTCGACTTGTTTTTAATGATCCATGTTTCAGCGGGATTTAGCAATTCTGGAACAACTAAGGTTTTTACTCTATCTGTTTCTTTGTGTTCTGTGTTATATTCCTATCCCTCCAGATCATCTGCAAATTTCACTTTTTGTTTCTTGCCATTTCACATCTTTTTCTGATCTCATGAGAGTTACCGCCTTCATTCTATATTGAAGCCTCAAGTTAGCCGAATTGGTTTACTATCTTAAATTACCCTATTTAACTGATGTTGAACACGTTATTGTTTTGACAGTCGATAATCATTATTGCAATAATCAATTTCTACTCTGTAAAGATGGCTTTCATCCATTTTTTTTTCTAATTAAGGTCAGTTCGGTGACGGATCTCGCAAGAAGTATAGTGTCATCGGCATATCTTAAGTTAGTTATTTTAGTGCCGCCAATACTGACCATACCCGTCGAATTCTCGAGAGCTCGAATATTTCATCGTATCAGATCAAAAACAACAACGTATTGATGATTCTGAGCAATGTTTGAAGCTGTTTAAGCGAACTAAAAAGGACCGCATGAAAACAGCGGTATGTTACAATGGATCAAACATGGATCCATCACTACACTCTGGAGTCAAATCGGCAGTCAGCTGAGTGGACAGCAGCTGGTGAAAGCACACCGATCAAAAACACAACCATCGGCAGTCAAGGCTATGGCCTCTGTATTATGTGATGCGCATGGGATATTGTTCATCGATTACGTCGAGAAAGGTAAAACCATCAACAGTGAATATTACATAGTGTTATTGGTAGGTTTGAATGACGTGATCGCAAAAAAGGGCTCCAACAGCGACTATTTCCTGTCTCAGGGCTCAAAAAAAATGCTCGCTGGAAAGAAATTTCGCTACAATGAAGAGGTTATTGCTGAAACTGAAGGATATTTTGAAGGCAAAGACACATGGGTCTATAAAAAAGGTGTAGAAATGTTAGAAAAGCGTTGGAATGATTGTATTGCTCTTCCAGGAGAATATATGATGAAAGTGGAAATTTACCAAAAAAGTGTGTTATATTTGTCAGACCGGGGACTTATTGACCGATGTGTTATATAGGATAGTTGACTCCTCTGGCTTTTTTGTGACAGAACGAAAAACATACGCGAAAATTAGTTTCCAAACATTCATCAGTTCAAAAAATGTGGATCATATGCACAAAATCGTAACAAACAGCAACTAATGCTCCTACCAAATAATAAAGACTACCTTTTATTCAATTCAGAGTAATATACAGGATTCTTCTAAAGAGTTGAATCTTAAAAAAATGTTTCTTCTTAGTTCCCATGTAAATAAACTTTTCCACTAGTTAATGATAGCGGTTATCTTATTATAATGTCGTCAGAGTGATTTTCGTAAACTCAAATCAAACAAATTTCAGATGAGAAATATAATGTAAGAACTAATTGATGGAGCATTTACAATTGACCCTAAAACTATTACAATACGTACGTCACTGCAAAAGATTCTGCAAACAACAAGAAGTCATCCAAATTAATGAATATGAATGATTTTATTAGTACTAAATTCGAACAGAATTACCACCAAATACCATTATTTCTATTAACTGCGCGACGCGCGTTTCGCTAACCATGTGAGATTGAATCATTCTGATGATGCAACATGGTTAGCGAAATAGGCGTCGAGAAGTTAAAAAAAAGTGATTTGTTGTTTAGTCGGAAATCTCTTCAAATTTAGACGTTATTGTTCATAAAAATATTATTCTTTAGCATCGATATATTCTTGCATTGGGTTGAATGAAGTTATGCCACTTAGAAGTTAGATCAATTTTTCTATTGGAACCTTCGGTGTGAAACACTAAACTCAAAGAGATTTACCATCAATTTATTTACCATTATTAACATGGTTAGCGAACCGTGCGTCGAGAATTTTTAAAAAAGGTGATTTGGTGTTTAGTGTCAGTTTAGACTTAGAAGTTAGTTTATTTTAAGTTAGAGACGCGTCAAAGCACTAGGCTAGCGAGTAACATAGAATTCCTCTCTGAAGGCATACGGCCTTCCCCAGATTCGAATTAGTGTGACGGAGAGGCGATTCTTTGTGAAATTCTACACTCTTGCCTATTGAAATATAGTATGCAAGCCTGGCCTCTCCTGGGAAGGTCGCCCATCCAATTACTAACTGCAACAAGTGACATTACATCTTGACCTCTAGGTCCCTAGATGACAGGAGATTCATTCAGGAGGTCCCATTGAGAAGTAACCGTCTACGAAACCTCATATACATAGGTTTGAATGAGTCTGAATCAGGTGTTAAAAATGGGTAACAGGTAACAATTTTTTTTTTTGATATTCGGAAACAAAAAGTAATCACAACCAGATTCCATATTTTTTACAAACATTCAATTGCTTTAGCTTTCGGTAAACAAATTGCTGTGGAGCAAAAAGCATTGTTGTTTATATGATGAAAAAAGATGCAATAATTTTTTTCCTAATGCTGCTTGACCACAAATTTTGATTACATTTTTTTTTACATAAATAGCACAGGAAATCAGTACATTGTATAACTACCACGTGTTTGCATAACTGCCTCAAACCTACGTGGCATTGAGCGAATCAGGTTCTTGATGATGGCTTGGGGGTGTCAGTCCTTGCCTCTTGTATACGACGCCGTAGGTCATCTAGGTGGATGTGGATAACGGGTGAGTCGTTGACCAAGTCAGGTGAACGGGCAGGCCAAGGTAATATGGGGACATTGTTTGTAGCAAAGCAGTCAAGCACAGTTCAAGCTACGTGTGGCCGGTCGTTATTCTGTTGTAATGTGCTTCCTCGCAACCTCCTAAGAAATGGTAGAACTTCGGCATCTACAACCTCTTTCAGGTAACGTTGAGCGGTAAGTGTGCCTCGAATACGTATGAGAGTGCTTCGTGATTCATAACTTACCATTACTCCACGTTGTGGTCCTGTGTGTCGAACAACAATACACCTCTCGTCTTCTCATTCACCCTGACGATGTCGGACGAATGAATACCCGTCCATCATAGCTGAGGAATGTGAACCTAGACTCATCAGAAAAGACAACACTATAATATTCCAATTTTATCGCATCTGACACCATTCCGAACGCCGTCGGCGGTGGACGGCGGTTAGTGGCAACCTCAATAATGAGAGTCGGGACCGAAAACCCTCCCGCAGTAAACGGCGTCGAACAGCACTGGCAGTGAGTGGGCGATCAAGTACAACTCACTGCAATAATACTTGGCTACCATCTCGGTAAATAGGTGAGGGTTGCTACCCCCTTCTATTACCCTAATCTTAAACCGTATTAGGCTGTAATTGTAATCATTTTATATGTGTTATATAATGAGCTTTTCCTCGAATTTTCCATTAATTATGTATATGTTTTCTTAATGTTGCATTCTCTATTCACCTTAATGTATATAAAGGTTGCAAGGGAAACTACTTCCTTGAATTTAACGAATGATTTTTTGCGATTTTCAGAATAAAAAGTTCCCTTTAAAAATGTATCCAAAATGGAACCGTTTAGGCGGAAAACACGCATGAAAGCAAGTTTACTTTTCTTAATAATGGTATAGTTTATTTATTAACAATGGTAAAGTTTATATCGATCTATCGGAATTCAGTTTTTGTTGCATTTGCCTCTTAAGGTATTATTTGAAAATAAAATATAATAGTTTTATACAGTCATTTATTGTATACGTTTCTGCATAAATTGGGTTTGTTTTGTTAAATTTGTTAAATGTATATCACATTGTAAACGATTGGCGACACATAAGAAATATATGATTAATTGTTTTACTAAATTGACTGTTCAAAATGCCCACCATTTCATTCCTCGTGAAAGAAGGTTCGTCGGTTGATAAAATATTGAAAAAAAATTGAATTCCTTTGGTTCTGGTCTATATTTGGCAGGCAACATTTTTGCCTGTCTGAAAAATCAGTGGGTAAGTGCTTATACCCTTTGTACATGATAAGGAGAGAGTAATTCCTTTTTTAGTGTTATCTACCGGAATTCAGTTTTTGTTGCATTTGCCCCTTAAGGTATTATTTGAAAATAAAATATAATAGTTTTACAATCATTTATTGCATACGTTTCTGGATAAATTGGGTTTGTTTTGTTAAATTTGTTAAATGTATATCACATTTTAAACCATTGACGGCACATAAAGAATATATGATTAATTCTTTTACTTAATTGACTGTTCAAAATGCCCACCATTTCATTCCTCGTGAAAGAAGCCTCGTAGGTTGAGAAAATATTGAAAAAAAATGAATTCCTTTGGTTCCGGCCTATATTTGGCAGGCAATATTTTTGCCTGTGTGAGAAATCAGTGGGTAAGAGTCTATAAGCATGGGTACAATTTATGGGTATAAACACATGGTACATGATAAGGGGAGAGTAATTCCTTTTTTAGTGTTATATGCACAATCCAACTATGTTCTATGTACGCGCAACACTTTGAGTACTTCTGGTGGAATCCTCTTCAATAAGATGTAAAATTTGTTCTTCGACTTCAGGACCGATTTCTCCCTACCGCCGACATTATCCGTATCCAAAAGTCTTTGAGGAACTTGTCTGCTGAAATGAAATGGAAGCCCCTCGCGCGCCTCCTCCAAGGTATTGTTGCTCGTAAATACGCTTAGCTCCTTCGGAATTTTGGACAGGTTCTCCGTAAATGAGAAGCATATCCTGATATTTGCGTAGAATATATGTTTGTGTTATAAATCGAACTTAAATGCACACAGTGAAATGCTAAAATCATTTTTGTTGCAATTGTGAAATAACAATCTTTGTCGTAACATTATTTTGTCGTTGCCACATCCTTCAAGGCTGATGTGGGGCATAGTTCTTAATTTAAAAAAAATGTATTCACCATGTTCATTCCAATTAATATTTGCCAAATGTTATTAACTTAGCTTTTCGATTAGTAATTTAATAATATTGTAATATTTTTCCTAGGTTTTTGACCCTTATTGTGAGGAACGTTTTGCTTTAAAGTGATGTGAAGACTCATTGGTTAAATTTACGAAAGTACTCTCCATTTCACACAGTCAACTGAAATCATTGGAGCATTTTCAATTGAATCATTGGAGCAGTTCTTTTCAATATACTTAATTTTGTTTAAACCTTTTTACAGCCAAATGTTCATGAAATTTGTATTTATTTCATATTATTACCTTGGGATCACTTAATCTCAATGTATGTTGACTGATCATGATCACTTCTCTTTCACGGTTGATGTTTCTTGTAGCAACAAATGTTGACGGACGATTTGCATGAAATTCGTCACTGGGATTTGTGCGATGACGTTTAAATTCTCCAAACCAGCTATAAACATTTATATTTCGACAAAAGATCATGATATAATGTTGCTGAGTTATACTATGAGTTGTTGAGTTAGAAAATGTTCACACAAAAGTTTTCTCAAAATATTTTTCTTAAGCGCTTTGTAAATGAGACTACTTGGTCTCTTTTTGATCTGTCAATACCATTTACCATAACAAATGTAAACTTTTGCGATTGTGATATTTATGAGATGCCTAAACCATTAATTTATGCCAGTTTACAGAAACTTTTATAGTTATCTACGTATTGTCACAATTGGGACATACATCGCCAAATATAGTACAAATTATAGAAATACAAAGACAGAGTGAAAAGTAAGATCATTTCCCGATAAATCGCTGTGCGATCGCAATATATATATATATATATATATATATATATATATATATATATATATATATATATATATATATATATATATATATATGGATGACATATGTTTCGTCTCTCGAGGTTCAGACTCTTCAGGGCGCCGACATATACCATACCCTCAAGAATAGGGAGACCCTATCCACAGCCAACAACTCATGTATTCGCCGACCTCCCGTCGGATGGCGTATACAGTTCGGAACGAGACTCTGAGGTGATCGGACGTGTCTTGTCTGGTCACCATGGGGACAGATAGCAGTGTCCGTTGGTAGTCTCGGTCGCCGACGTACAGATCTGGCCAAGGGAGCGGACAACCCCGAAGTGTCGTCTCCGCCAGTCGGCACTTCAAACCTAACCCAGAGAATAAGTCTTAGCCCCGAAGTTGGTGAAGAACGAAGCACCGGGACCGGCAGCAACACCAAATCCTTCTTGCCCGGACTCGATAACAAGGAATAAACAGTGTAATACTGTAAGCAGAGGATGGACTCTGTGATGGTCGGACGCGTTGCGAGCGCGCTGGCCATTGTGGGGGCAGACGTCCATGGCTGTTGACTGTTCCAGCAGCGGGAGTCCGAACTGGATTAGGGAGCGGGCACCCCCGAGGTTCGTCACGCAGGACGCGCGGCGACCTCAAACCTAACCAAGAGAATAAGCCTTAGCCCCGAAGACGGTGAAGATGAAACACACTGGGACCGACAACAACATCCAGTCCGTCCATTCTGTGCTACCAACAACATCAAAACAAAACCACTAACACCGGTATAACATCAAGAAAACAAAAAAGAGAATAATAAAACAAATAACAAAATAACATCAAGAAAACAAAACAGAGAACATCAAGAAAACAAAAAAGAGAACATCAAGAAAACAAAAAAGAGAATAATAAAACAAAATAGAACAGAATAACCTCAAGAAAACAAAAAAGAATAGGCCAAAACACCACAGTCACGAAGAAGAACCGAACAGTACACCAGTTCATTCAAAAATCCAGCGTCAACGACCAGCGAACCAACCAATCGATCTACGAATAAACTTCCACTGGACTCGACCCTCGCGGGTCGTTTCCGGAGCAGTAATCACTATCACTTCGGTCGATTAATCTCGACCAGTACCGTATGGTATTAACCGCGCCAAAAGGACGGCGCATAAAACCCAGATTGCGACTGACGCGAAACAGTCGTAATCGATAATAAGAGAACAAAAGTAAGGGCCTCAGGGTCAACTTGACACACAGGATATGCAGTAGTAGTAGGATGGCGTATATATGTAGTGTTAGCTTTTCTTGGACTGCGTCCAATGAGACAGCAGTAGCTGAGTGTCATCACACACCCAACCGTTGGGTTCCACAATCTCATGTGGAACACACAACAACCTGCGTCTCCGCCTAAATGAACACTTTTGTTGGTTGCTTGCTTGGTTGGTTGGTTCCATTCAATCCAGTTGAAGGGATAGGTGGGGCTCCTTCCCGGTCAAGCAACCAACAAAAGTGTTCATTTAGGCGGAGACACAGGTTGTTGTGTTCCACATGAGATTGTGGAACTCAACGGTTGGGTGTGTGATGACACTCAGCTACTGCTGTCTCATTGGACGTAGTCCAAGAAAATCTAACACTACATATATATATATATATATATATATATATATATATATATATATATATATATATATATATATATATATATATATATATATATATATATATATATATATAGTCTTTGAAAGAAGACAAGTTCGATATTATTGCTATCTTGGAAAAATCGATTCCTGTGCGTTGACTAAACACTACTTCTTTTCGTTGAAAAACTGAGTGTTGATATGGTCGAGACAATACGAGTATCACTCCGCTTTCGGGGCGCCCTGTTAACGTCATAACGTATTGCGGAAACGATCAACAAACTCCATGATATTGTGTTGACCGATCACAGAGTGAAAATTAAAGAAAATGTTGAGATTATATATTTCCGACGAACGGTACAGAACATGCTACACGAACATTTGGGCATGACAAAGCTATCAGTGTGATGTCTGCCGTGTTTGCCGGACCAAAACGGAATCGAGTAACCACTTCACAAAATAAAATTTTGCGGCGATTTATGACAGTTGATAAAGCTTGGATTCATCACTACACACTAAAAATGAAGTCAAGGCCTGATTTTTTTTGGAATTCGCAAGGTACTGTCTTCACCGACTATTAGAAGATGGGCAAGAAGATAATACAGGGTAGTACTATGCAGCATATTGGTCAAATTCCACGAAGAAAGGCGACAGCCAACTAGTCTATGATTTTCTTCATAAGAAAAGTATATTACTGTAAACATATATTTTTTTTAAGTTTTAGGGTTAGACACGCATCAGCAACTGAGAAGGCATTTAACGAAAATATCTTTTACAACTCAATTATCAAACGTCCAAAAGAGATGTTGGAATTCACAGGTTAAGGTTTGTTAAATAAATGTTCCTGGAATAATCTGAGAAAAATCACTTCTAGGTCAAGAATTAAAACGACTTGTCTATGATTTTAAAAAATAATAGTTGATCAGCTATATCAATAACATAATAGCACATTATAGGGGATTAAAAATGAATAATATAACACCGTCAATATATCCATTTCTAATTCGATATTGATTATATGAATCTATATTTAATTATATTCCTTTTTTGTGCTTATTCTTGCCTTGATTCATGGAAGTTTTCGACGATGCAAAGTTATTTATTCGTTCTCCTGGCTAATAGCCAAAAGACGCATAGACTGAAACGATGTGATCCTTTAGAATTAGATTATCGAATTAAGATTATTCCACTATTCTAGTTATAAAGAACCTAAGTTCCTATACATGTTAGGCCTTTAATGTAAACGCCCTAACCCCTGATGCTTGGCAACTCTCTGCCTTGCCCTAAGTGTTGTTATAGTTATTTATTTTCTTTGGATAGTAGATTGCAAATATATGGGAGATTTAAAAACAAAATTATTCGTAGTATCTAGTCACGTGTTTTTTTTTTAAACAGGATAGCTATATCAAGTAATCGATAGTAGTAGTAAATCCAAAATTCCTGTTTGGGGATTAGGGTGTTAGTGAATTGTTTCCAATTCACTATCTTCTATCCCTTACCAGGAATGCTATCTCCGCGAGTAACATACCAACCTCCAACTGTGTTCTCTTTGTCCGCGTTGCTTTGGGCGGTCCGACTTCCTTTTTCCCTCCGAATGCCATTGCATTAGTCTTCTGGAAATTTCACGCCTCTTTTGTAGTGTGTGACCCACCCATTCTAACTTTCCTCTTCTTATCTGCTTGCTATTTGGTTCTTCCACCGTTTGTTGCCATAAATCTTCATTATTTATCCTTTCTAGTCATCAAACTTGTAATATATTTCTCAAGTATCGCTTTATAAATACTTGTAATTTTTGTTCTATTGATTTTGTCAATGTCCAAGATTCTGATCCATAGATTAGGATCGGCCTTATCATCGAATTAAATATTTAGATTTTTGTTTATATCGTTAGGTTATTTGAACGCCAAATTTTATTAGTGACATAAAGGCACCTCTAAATTTATTTATTTTCTTGTTAACATCTTTCAGCACTCCGTTAGTTCCATCCATTACATTTCCCATGTAGTTAAATTCGTACATTTTCTCCCTCCACTCTTCCTTCCAATGTCATTTCCTGGTTTGTCTGTTTAAGTGCATTACCTTGCTTTTTTCTATATTCATTTTAGTCCTACCCTTTTCCCTCTCTGTTTAGATTATTCACATTTTTTGTAAATATTGGGTTTTGTTTGACATTAAACATATATGCTCTACAAAGTCCTCGAGTCTATAAATCAGATTCCGTGGTATACCCCCTTCTTTATTGTTTATAACTGCCTTCATAACCTCATCCAATACAAACGTGAACAATATTGGTGAACGTATGCATCCCTGATTTACTCCTATTTCAGTTTGAAATGCTTGGGATAGATTTCCTTTTTGTTTAACTGTATTTTTATATTCATTGTAGCCTTCTTTAATTAAATTGATTATTTTCTGTGAGAGTGTCCTATTTTCTAGTATTATCTATATATTTTCTCTTTAAAGTGTTTTTAAAGTCAATAAATGCGAAGGCACAGTGATGATTGATATTCCATTGAGTATTCTGTAATGATTCTTAATGTACTTATTAAATGTACACAAGATATTCCAGATCTGAATCCATGCTGCTCTTTCCTTAGTCCTTTGTCCAACTCCTCTTTTATTCTATTTATAAATATCCGGCAGTATATTTTGTTCACTGTACTGAGTAGGGTGATTCCCCGCCAATTACTGCAATTCCTGAGGTCACTTTTCTTTAAAAAGTTGATTATTATTCCAATCTTCAAGAAATTTCTCTTCTTGCCGGATATTTATAAACAACGGTTAAAGTAATCCGGTCGGGTTTTGAACATCTACCTTCAGCAATTCTCCCGTGCCGATTAATCGTCGATTAATAACTGTAGATGAAACTTGGATACACCACTACACTGCTGACACTAAAGCACAGTCGAAACTTGGACTAGGTTAGATTAGTTGGTCTACGAAGGTTGAATCGACTCCGAAAAAGGCGAAGACTGTTTCATTGGCCCGGAAAGTTACTGGTAACTGGTTTTTGAGATAGTCATGGAGTTGTGTTAATCGACTACCTTGAAACGGGCAAAACAATACCAGGAGGCATACTACGCATCATTACTTGACAAAATGGCCGCACTTGAAGAAAAAGAAAATTTTATTCCACCAAGACACACCGTCCCACACTTCGGTGGTCGCCATGGCAAAAATTAATATATTGGGATTCGAATTGATTGACCACCCACTGGTATTCACCAGATCTGAACCTCAACGAGTTTTATCTCTTTCCTGGCCTAAAAGTTTCCCTCGGAGGACAGAGATTTTCATCGAATGAGGAGGCCATCATATTCGTAAACGACTATTTTGTAGAACAAGATTTCAACTACTATTTGAATGGAATAAAGAGATGGGAGTTGCGCTGGGAAAAGTGTGTAGAATTACAAGGAGACTATGTTGAGAAATAAAACTGAATTCGACAAAAATACTTTTTCTGTGTTTCATTTAACCCACAAAAACTGCTCATATAGAACGATATTAAGTTTTAATTTTATCAATTTTTTGATCAATTGAGAGTGATCCTAGTTTTCGTAAAACTGTTGAATTTCAGATGTTTGGAATTTCATATTTGCTAAAGCAGTACCAAATATAACAAATATTCACTCAAATTGAACAACTATATTACACATTCAAATATTATGAAATTATTAAATACTAGATCTAAGAATGATGTTTGAAGTGTTTATAGTGTAGCTGGCCAATTTAATTTAAATTGTAGATCTTATCCTGCTCTTTTATCATTTTTAGTTATCGTGGCAGGTGGATTTGCGTCAAGGTAAAATAGTTTCGAATGGTTTAAATATTTAAAGAAAGCAGACAAAGTACTCAAAATGAAAATTTGTTTTTGGTTTACTATAATTGATGAGCAACATGGTAAAGCAATTAATCAAGTTTTGAAAATACACCATTAGTTTATGCTCATACTGGGTTGGGCATGGCAAAAATTAATGAACTAACTCGATGAAACTTGTGAAATAACTATCTTCTTGTTAAATAATCAAAAATATAAACATTTATATTATTTTTTTATTTTATATTATACAGGGTGATTCATCAGCTGAAACTTTTCAGCTTTTCAACAGCTTATAAAACTCGATAAAATAAACATTTTTTCTAATTCCATTTTTTAAATATCTCTAAAATTAGGCCGCCTTTAATATATTTTAAAAAATTCAAGCCCTTCCCTTAACATAATTTAAGTAAATTTAATCGATCGCGCGCAAATTCGAAACGAACAGAAGATAACTAATATTTATGCTTTTTTTGTGAATCATGCATTCCTTTTATTTTCTTATCTTATATTTTGCTGTCAGTTTTAACGTTTTTTGGAAAGATAATATGGCCCACGTGTATGAGAATAGTGAATTAGTTGGCATGCTGTTAATTTATGGTGCCAGAGACACCGATGAAGGCCCAACAACAAGTACTCGACAAATAGCACGGCAAGTTGAATTGAGCCAAAAAAATGTTTAAAAATTGCGGGAAAATGAGTTGTACCTATTTAATGTGCAACGAGTTCAAGCGAAGACAAGACCATCTTAACAGAGTTCAGTTCCGCGAGTGGCTCTTACACAAACATGAGATGAATAAAAACTTTACCAGAAACCTTTTGGTTATGGACGAGGCTTTTTACCCGAAATAGAATTCACAATTCTCATTTCTAGTCAGTTGATAATCCTCATGCTTCTAACTAAACACATCTTCAACATAGATTTTCGACCAATGTGTAGGCGGCAATTGTCAACGGTATGGTTGGACCTTTTATGTTGCCGGATGGATTAAACGAGCAAAACTCTCTCGAATTTTTATAAAATCATCTTTCTGGTCATCTAGAAAATGTGCAGAACAATGTGGTTTCTACACGATGGAACGCCAGCCCATTTTAGACGTGAAGTGCGGGAGTTCTTAGACATAACTTTTCCTAATAACTGGGTAGGTCGTGGAGGGCCAGTTGCGCGGCCGCCTAGGTCTTAACCCTTGTCATTTATTTTTATAGGGTTACATGAAAAAGGGTTTTTAAAACTCAACTTAATACAAGAGAAGGACTTATTGATCGCGTAAAACAGGCTGGTGAGACTATTAGGGCAAGACCTTTATCACTATTACGCGCATGCACCGACTCTTGGGTACGTCGCGTTCAACTTTGCGTGGAACGGATCGGCGACCACTTTGAATCCTTCTTTAAGTACAAGGTGGAATGGATGTTGTTTTCGAAATTAATATGGTAAGTTTTTTAACTTTCAGTTTTTTGAAAAATGGTATTAAAAATGTTTATTTATTAAAAGTTATATTATACGCTAACAAAAAGTCTCAACATAATAATCACCTTGTATATTTTATTAACTATTTTATAAGCTTTGTATTCGCCTGATACTATAATGGGAAAATTTTTCGTATTTCTCCGTCGAAATTAGCACTTTGTGGACTACACTGCACCAAATGTTTATTTCGTTTTTAAATTTAAGGTTAATTATTCTTTGAAAATTATGTCAATCAAATGTGACCCATTAGCAGCAATACACACAGTATCCTTTTAAAAAGCATTTTCTATAATTATTGTCAACTATCTAGTGTTAATGCAGCGATTTTACCATGGATGTTGTGCTTGAGTTGCTGGGATTATTTGTATAAAAATTCTCCTTCAAAATCTGTAGCCGTCATATCAATTTTGCATTAAAATTGCGATTTTATTGAAGGTCGTTTTATGATGGCTTAACTAGTTGAATCTTATACTCGCGCCGTCAATATGACGTTTCTGGAGACTCCACACATGTGCAATATTTTCAGCGATTCGCTGTGTTCTTGGGCCTCTGATGAGGGGCATATCCGCAACTTTTTCTACAGCTCAACTAACATAGCTTGGCCTCCGAGGTTTGGATGCGCAGTAGCCTAACGCCCGAGAGCTCATTCGAAGCAGTACATTCGTGTTAACATTTGGTTATGGACAAGGTTAAGTACTGTACATTCGAGGAACTCTCCGTTCTCTATCTCTGTTAGACAGTGATCCTCTCACTCTTTCTTTTGCGCATTTCAGAGGGCAAGCTATGTTGGTTGAGCTATAATTATTCAAACTGTTCGAATAAACGATAAATTGTCGTTTTAGACTGCAATAATTGATTTTTTTAAAATGTAAATAAGAATAATTTTACCTTCGTTCTTTTAGCATGTATTTATTCAACCTAAAGTGTCACAAATATTACGAAAAACAAAATGGCGTTAAAACAAAATTGGTAGCTATACTTGCCCCACCTTTATTTACAGTATATTATTTCGTTATTCCTATGTTTATTAATTTTTATTTACGAACTTTGTTTATATTAATTTAATATATTTTTTATTTAATTTAAGATTCATTTAAAAATTATATAAAGAAAAAATAGAAAGGAAAACGAACAACTCAATTTTCCATTTTTCAGAAAATATTAAACTTGTTTGTTTTGCTTGATCGCTACAAACGCACGTGTAATAAACTTCACAGCACCTCATCATACTTGACAAATAGTTACTTTCCAAGTAATTTAAGTAATAGATGCAAATAGATATAAAGATAATATACAGATAGATAGAGTTTATAATAAATTTATTAAATGAAATACAGAAGTTTTCTCAAAACAAAGTTCGGGGGTGCCGATATTTAAGCGTTTTTTAATAGGTAAGATGTTTTTAAAGGAGGATCAAAAAAGACCCTTAGTGTCTATCGTTGTATACAAGGTGTAATAGAAATAACTCGTAAATTTAACCAACGATTCATCATATCATTTAAAAGAAAAAAGTACCTTACAACAAAGGTCAAAAACCTAAGGGTTTCCGCAAAAAAAATGCAAAGTTATTAAATCACCAATCGAAAAACTATGATAAGAATTATCATTTACGAATTATCAGTATTTAGAATAATCTGATATGAAAAAAAAACTCATTAATAAACTAATAAAATCTAATTCACTACCTAATTGAAACCGATATCACGACAGGGTATGGAAAAAACCAAAAAAATAAAATCGTTCTTATATTTAGGGAGAAATATTCCAGTGTATGGTAATTTTTTCGAAGTAGTACTGAGTAACAGCGAAAAATAGTTTTTTAATCGAAGGAAAAAGTCCACTAACAATTAACTGTGGGAACTGGAATGAGAAAATTTTCAGTATCAAAGATACTAACACTCAAAATTTCTACCTTATAAACGATATACGAGGGTTGTTCTTGTTTGAAGAGTTTTATCTCGACGAACATGCAAAAATAGTTAGATTCCACTCAAAAGGATTATTCACCTTTGTCTTCGACGTTAAAAAAGGTGGTAAATATAAATTTAGTCATACATTCAGTAGAAGATGAATGCCGAAGATGAACAATGAGGTCGGCAATCACTGCACATACCCTGTAACTCGCTGAGAGGATTTTTACTCTAGTTTTTGATACTTTTTATTTTTTACTTTTTACACGTCATCTCATTTCGGCGAAATATTTTGGTCCTTATGCTCACTTGATTTATCTGTTTACAATCTCCCATTTTTTAGATTACCTTAAATTGAAAGTCTACCAAATTCTCGAACAGTAGATGAGTTGAAAGTTGACATTCACGAAAAAATTGTATCTGGCCCCGAAGAAATGTTAAAAGTGCGATGCAGAACTCTGAAGGAAGGCTCCGGATGAGTATATAACAAGAATGACGTCATCTCTCCATGGTTAACAAACATTTATTTGGTTATTTACACAGGTTACATTTATTTGAAAAACACGCGTACTTTTTGCACCATCCTGTAAAAGACCACGAGTTTGATTTTCGGTTAACCAGTAAATGGACGGTAGAGCGGCGGTCTGCCGCTGCTGTGCCGAAACCGCATTGGGGTGGTAGTTGGTTTGATTCCAGCGCTCCAATGGTTGTTTTTAATTAATTCTTCTGTTCATCTAACTGCCTACCACACACACACACACACACACACACACACACACACACACACACACACACACACACACACACACACACACACACACACACGCACACGCACACGCACGCACACGCACGCACACACACGCACGCACACGCGCGCACACACGCGCACACACACGGGCAAACACACGCGCGCACACACACCCACACACACACACACACACACACACCCCCACCCCCCACACCACACTCCCCCCCACACTCCACTAAAGTGAAGGAAATACTGACTGAAAATTGTCATTTAAGTTTGAGAGAGATAGCCGCTGATCTTTCTGTATCTCACGAATCAACTCGTACCATTTTAAAGGATTGTTTGGGCATGAAACGCGTTGCCGCTCGACTAGTGCCGAAAGACCTGAATTTTCTTCAGAAACTCAATCGCGTAACGGTTGCTGAAGACATGCTAGAATGAGTCAATTCTGACCCCACATTCATAAAACGCATTGTAACTAATGATGAGACATGGGTGTACGAGTTTGACATGCAAACCAGTCAACAAGTTTCGGAAAGGTGCCTTCCAACTGAGCCGAAACCGAAAAAACTACATCAAAGTCGATCAAAGATAATAGTAAGGTGATATTGACTGTTTTCTTTGATTATCACGGTGTTGTGCACTCGGAATTCTTGCTAGAAGGTCAGACGGTAAATAAAAAATATTATCTAAGCGTCATGCGGCGTTTGAGAGAGCAAATTCGTCGGAAAAGGCCAGATTTGTGGAAAGAAAACTCTTGGATTTTGCATCACGACAACCCACCATCTCACAAGGCTATCATTGTGAACGAATTTCTGGCCAAAAACTCATCAAACACCATCGAACAACCACCGTATTCACCTGATATGGCTCCGGCCGACTTTTTTCTCTTGCCAAAACTCAAGTTAGCACTTCAAGACACTCGTTTTCAGTCGATAGAAGACATAAAAGAGAATTCGCGGCGAGAACTGCAGTCGATTCCGGAAATTGTATTCAAAAAATTTGGAACCAACGAATAATCCAAAAATTGGATTATTCGTTGGCATAAGTGCATTATTTCGGAAGGGGCCTACTTTGAAGGCGATACAATAAATTTGGATAAGTAATAAATATTTTGTGTTTTATTGGTCATTTCCCGGTACTTTTTTGACAGAATGTATACACTCTTACATATACACACACGCGCACCCACATATCTACACCTAAATATATGTGATTGTTTCTAGGCAAGAGTGTAAAATCCGATAAACGAATTACCCCTCAGTCTCGCTAGTTAAAGGCTGGTTAAGGCCGGATGCCTTCTGAGAAGTGTTCTACGTTGGTCACTCGCCAGTCAGTAGGCTTCCTGATAGACTTATGGGTAAGCACATACCCAAGGGTTGATAGCCTGAGGGGGGTGCTGGCCTGGATTGTCGGTGGCTGATGACCATGGTTCGGAACCCACGTTAAGCTCTAGGTACAGTGGCTAAATAGCCTTGTAGTTTCTGATGCGTATCTAACCCCAATCCTTAACCTTAAGTAAATGGAGAACATTTACACACTATTTTACGAAAAAAAAATCTAATTTATGTACTTAATTCATGTTAGAGACTCACACCGTACATTTTATGCTTCAGTCTGTTGTTTATAACCAGTTCAAATTAACTAATTTCTAAGATTATAAGGATTACAAATTATCTCATCTTTAATATACCACTTAAATATAAAAATTATAACATAGTGTGACGTGTTGGGAAAATATATGATTTAAGATGATTATAAAGTTAAAGAAGCATTTTTGTGACTTTAATTATTCCACATCTGCCTTATTAAATAATCATTATTATATAGTATTATTTTAATTTTTTAATTATAATGCTTTACGAATTAATACTATACAAAACGTGTTATTTTATGTTTAATTAGTTAGTTAGTTAATTCCACTTTTTATTCTGAACCCAACGACATATACACGTGGGTCGGTGGAAAAGAATATTAAAAAGTAAAGGAAATTCATCCGTACTACAGGTGGATGCTTTGCCGTTCCTTCATTCGCCACCAAACCGTTGGTGGCCGGTGTTTCCCGAGACCGGTTTCTGGCCTTAAGCCGTCATCAGTCGGGCTCAAGTAGAAAAACGATTGCGCCTTTTCAAAGTACATCAAATGTCTCTTTTATGACGCTGATAGAAATCGAGTTAAGATTACTCATTGTTGACGTGAAGATCTTCAATTGATGGAAAACAGTTTCCTTGTATCGTCAAATGCAGCTTAGGGAATAGAAACTAGCCGTAGAAGGCCAAAAATCGAGGGAATATGGTGGAAGTTGCCTGTTAATTTATGTCTGCTATTCAAATTTTATTACTTTTGTGTCAAATCTGAATTGCTTTATTACATTTATTTGCATTCATCTCAATAATTTACCATACTTAGAGTATGAGGAGTTACAAATTTTACCGTCAGCATTTATCAAAAAGTTTTAGGTTGTGCAATGGCCTTTCATACGATACATGAAGATTTTTCCAGGCTCAGTAGCGACAGTTTCATCATTAAGGTCATCTTAGAAAACCGTGGACATTCTTTCACCGACATTGCACTGTGAGTAACCTTTTTCAATCTTTATTCATCCACAGTCAATCTGTGGTGTGTTGTGTGCTGTCGCGCTTCTCCATATCGCTTGTCTCACCTTTTCCAGCTTGTCCGTGGTTTGTGCGGTTCTGTCAGGATGGTCTGTCTGATGGTTTTCTTTACATTACTGCATCTCTTGCTCGAAATGGAGAAACCCAATCGCAAATTAAAATATTCTCAAGATAATCAATATTGCGATGCCGAAAGGACTGATTTATTTGGATAGTCGACTTATACGTTTTTTATGAAAGTATTGTTGACATGGATACGGCTCCAACGTCATTAAAATCAATATTGTAACTTAAATGACATACCGTTCCTACCTGTCGAATACTATTCATTTCAAAAGCACCCGATTCAAAAACATTTCATTTTACATTTGATAAATTAAAATCGTTTACTTTTGTTTCAATATGTTAGATTCAAACCGTTTTTTTCTGTTTTTTTTTGTTGCTTAGCGAAACAATGGATCCAAATATCCCTTGAAATTACAATGACATATCAATTATCCTGTTATTATGTTTACACGTGTAAGTAAATAAATAGCAATTAAAATTACCCATTTATTATCGGGATGGAAAAAACCTTATCAGTCAATTTTTCAAAAGTTTATGATGCAATTCAGATTTTTTATTATTTGTATGTTTATTCATACTAATAATCATAATAATTTGATCAATAAGATTTATCAAAAAGAAAATACTGATATTACATATTAGAAAAAGGTTTTTTTATTTGTATGTTTATTTAAAATTATTTATTATATATTATTCCAGTATTTCAATCAATTTTTTTGGAAATGTTGTTTATTGTTGCTTGTAGCTTGTCATCTTATGTTAATATACGTTACTCCTAAACTCGAAGAGACTTACAACTAAACACCAAATCATTTTTTTTTAACTTCTCGACGCGCGTTTACCTAACTAAGTTAACATCGGCCATAGATTATTTAATTTGAAAAGAAGATGAAGATTCAGACTGATTCATTTTCTGATGATGATGATGCTAACATGGTTAGCGAAACGCGCGAAATCTCTTCGAGTTTGGTGTGTCACACCAAAGCTTCCAATAGAAGAATTGATCTACGTACGTCCTGTTTATTCAGCTTCGATGATTTTTGTAAATGCAAAGTATTGATTTATTCATCCAAATTTACCCTGTCCCCCTAAAAGTAATCCCCTCTCACTGTAACATACATATTCCAACGTTCTTTTCTGTCTTCCAAACAATTTTTTTCTAGCGTTGTGATATTTGGTTCCGAAATGGTTTCTTCGCTCGAATAGTAGTTTCCTAAATCGAGGAAAGCATATTTGTCATTGCAAATGAGTGTAGAACTGAATTGCGGTTGGGGGGGGGCTAATACTATATTTAAAGCAGAATATAAAGTGCTTATAAAAAGTACTTCATAAATTACTCATTTTCCATGGGAAAAATTATTTCAACAGTTGGCTTTGTTAATTTAATCTGGTTTAGAGATAAAAATAATTCCAATATACAAAAACAAACAAATTTAATCTACCTTAACCACGTATAAAGTGAGTGTTGACTGTTAATATTCTAATAATAAAAGACTAGAAAAAGTCAAGCGCTGGCATTGGAAACACGTGCGGAAATTGCACTTGGTATGAAGAAATGGTATGAAATTGCGGCAAAGTGCCAAACATTTTAAGCTTAATTTGTCTACAGTACATTACATAGAAAAAAACACAAAGGAATTGGACACAATGAAAAAGAAAAGAGGTAAGAACGATCAAAACCACTATCAACTGGAATTCAGAGAAAAATGTTAAGTGATATTAGTTTTTGTTCTTAAATAAATATGCTGTAATATGCCTAGGACTGTAAGATATAACTTACATGCTTTGTGATGTATAGGAGAAGTATCCCGGAGAAATTCGTCATCAGAGAGAGAGAGAAACTAGGAAAAAAGGCTGCCAGTTTGATTAAAAATACGTAAAATTAATTTTTATTCATGAAAGCAAATTTTGTTTGGTTTGTTCTGATGGACATAGAGGTTTGTGGAAAAAAAATAGACGGCGCTGGTAGAAAAAAACAGATAAAGATGGTAGTGGAAATATGATGGTAGATGTAATCCCTATTGTGAATGAATGGCTGACAACGAATTTTTCCAAAGGCATGTATGAACCAAATGTATTAAACATTTTAGAAGATTATGTTGAAAAATCATTTTCTTTCACGCATCTTGACATTTTTTATTTCACATTCACCCACCAGGACATATTTTTATGTGTAAAGGACAAATCTTATCGTTTTTGTTGTCTTGACATTTGAAAAACCGAATGGTTTACTAGACTACTATTATAGAATATTAATTTTTATGCTGGATTGACACCAATATAAATTTGCGTGTGTATTAAATTGAATGTACGGCGAATGTACTATTTACGACGCAAAATTATCACACACAGACAATAAATATTTGTGTCATGTGTGCTATACGCCCCGACCCATTTATGTGTGCAGTAGGATGTTTGTAGGTTATGCTTGATTAAATTATTCCAGCAACCGTCAGAAATAAAGTTCTTTATATTTTTTAGGGTTTATAGTTATTTTCTATAGTTTATACTTTTCTGTTATAGTACAAATACTTCATCCAATAACGCCTTTTCTTGCTGTTTTTGTCTTTTTCTTGAATAAATTGTTCATTGTTATGAGTATAGCACACTTCTTCAATATAATAATATGCTGGGACATGCTTTGACTATAATCAGTTACTGAATAAATAATAAATTTCAATATAGCCACGTGACATACGTTTTTTTTTAACTAAAAATATTAATTTCACTTCAACAACACGCCCACACACAAATCTTGTGCGCCGCGTTTGACATCCTTTGGCGTTCGCGAGAAAACCAATAACAGATGGTTCGTGTGCGTGCTATGCGGCAAAAATATTTGTACGTAACCTTGTGTGTCAGAGCGTCTATACTACCACGCACGCACACCACATACAATCAGTGGCGGCTCGTGGGTTTTTAAAGTGGGAGGGCGTAGAAGAAAATAGTGCTACTGAAGATTTTTTTTGCCTTCCCCTTTCTCATTTTTACTTTTCGTGCTGTTGAAACCCTATACAGGAGGTGAACCAGGAAAATGAGTTAAAGGAAAGAAACTAAACGGAAATAAAATATGATGTTTTGCGTGTGGACTCAGCTTAATACTATTAATAATAATTTCATAGTAAATGTAATTAATCTATTACATTAATTCTCAATTGATTTAAAAAAAAATGCAGGAAACAGAAAAAGCGTTAAAACTTAACAGGAATATTTGAAAATTTGTTATTGCAATTGAGATGTTGCAGTCAGCCTGATGTTTAATCAACTCCATTTGTATTTATAAAATAGAATATTTATTATTTCAATTATTTGTATTAAATGTTGACATATTGTAACTGCATAACAGGTTGTGACAAGTATTAATACAAGTTCTTAATTATTGAGACAGTTTCCCATTGGAGGAAATGGACGAAAAATGCTTTACTTTCCTGGAGAGCAAAACACAGTGTTTTGAGTTTTAGTAATTTTCTAGGAATTCCAGTCTGATTTTGCTTGTCCTCGTGATAAACATTCAAACATAGAAATTGTAGATAACATTCATGTTATGATCATCACCGAATACCTAAGTATTGTGAAATTGAGTATTTCTGATAAAATATGTAATAAGTAGTAGAAAACAAGTAATGAGTATACGGCAAGTGCTACATTAGCCGAATTAGGACAATTCTGTTTCCACAAAAAACTTGAAGAGATGTACAACTAAACACTAAACCACTTTATTTAATTTGACACGTGTCCCGCTAACCATGTTACCATTATCAGATGATTTACTTTGAAAAGATGATGATTCAGATTGAATCATCTCCTGATAATACATGGTTAGCGAAAAGCGCGTCGAGAAGTGAAATAAAGCTATTTGATGTTTAATGGTAACTCTCTTCGAGTTTAGTGTTTTACACCGAAAGTTCGAATAAAAAAATTGATCTGTTTTTACCATCCGATTTTTTTCAATGTACGAGGGCCTTTTGAAAAATTTTGGACCTGACAAAGAACACAAAATTTTAGAGATTTTTTAACACAGTCAGCTTTCAATTCAATACACTTATACCAACACGTTCTAACTTAGTAATACCCTCAGTATACTGTGGTTTGTCTAACTCTGTAAAAACTCACCATCTGAAATGATTCTTTATCCGGCGAGCCATTTCTTCAGGTTAGGGAATATGAAGTAATCAGTAGAAGACAAATCAGGAGATTACAGTGCATATGGGACATTTACACTCCGAAGTGTACATCATGAAGTTTTGCAGCCACAACCCGAGTCGTTATCGTGGCAAAACTGCATTTTCTTATTGGCCAGATATGGACATTTAGCCTGAATATTACCCTTTAATCGGTTCATTGGTGAAGCGTAATACTCCCCAGTGATGGTCCTGTTATGAGTACCATACAACGAAAATACGAAAAAATTTTAGCAATGACTTTTCCTGCACATGGAACCTTTTTAGCTTTCTTTGACGTACTTTCAAATGCTCTACAATATGTATACATATAATATATTAGTTACAGTATTAATAAAAATTTGCGTCCGCAAAAAAAGTGAAGTAAAAGTATATAAAAAAAAGTTCACAAAAAGGTCCTTCACAGTAGAAAGATCGACCTCTTCATCATCCGGTTGTTCCATTGATGTAAAGGGAGAGAAGAATAAAAAGAAAACAGAATATCGGAATCAGGCTGTTACAAGTGTGGTCGGAAAGTGGAGCGGTACGGATTTCCTAAATTCCGCTCCGTCAAAGAACCCTGTAAAAGGGTTTCAACGCTGTACTCTAGTGGGATAGTGGCCTTCTGGGTCCTGTGAGTTGAGTGTTGCAAATTCTCCTAAAAGGATATATTCTCCTAAAAAGGAATAAGACCGCTAATTATACCCATACATAACTAAATGCACTCGATCTTATGGGTGGGACCTCGAGGTGCAAATCCGTAAAAATACATAACTAAATTATTACACTTGAAGACTATTCATCACAGAGCTCAAATGTATAAGTGAGCATTTATTTCAACAATGCGTATACCGAAAACTTTGATAGTTCTGTCTCATTCTATATATATATATATATATATATATATATATATATATATATATATATATATATATATATATATATATATATATATATATAAATGCAAAACTAAAAGAAGGCATATTTATTGGACCTCTAATAAGGAAACTTCTAGGTTCTAGGTGATTTCTATTTCAAGAAAAATTAAATGAAAAGGAATTGGCGACTTGAAAGTATTTTGTAAGTGTAGTGAATGGATTTCTGGGCAATAAGAAAGATAAGATAAGAAAACTATAAAAACTGAAGAACTCTTGAAAGCCTATGAACTAGTAGGGTGTCGCATGTCCTTAAAATGCATTTTTTACACTCCCATTTGGATTTTTTCCCGGAAAATTTGGACGAAGGATGAAGGAAGCAATATACTAGGGACGCTGTAACCCATCTATGTTGGGCGACTACTGCTGGTTTATTAAAAGAGATGATACACAAGAGGACAAGTTACTACAAAACACAAGAGAAAAAAGTGAAACATACTTTACATAATCCTCAGTAATGTCTTTGCATAGATTTAACAAGTTTTACATGCTTATATTAAATAAATATGTCATCTCCTTTTTTTCCACACCACCGACCCCCTGCAACAAAAAACTGTACGTGTTACAGTAATTAGTTTATAATTTTCGGATTTAGGACTACAAAATACTTCATATACACCTATTTTCATTAATGTTACCTCAAAAAGTAAAAACTTGCTGACATGTGTCAACATGTCAACTACTGTTAAGCAATCTTTTGTAGATTACAATACAAGAGCTTATATTGTACTGTTGATTGATGTAACACAGGTCTTTAACTTGATTTGAAATGAAGGTTGTTTCTCAAATTCAATTATTATTTACCGGTCGAGCTCAACAGATATATTTCCAAGTCAGAGATATTTCCAAGTTAGATATCCTGATGCTTACCTCCATTCCAAGCCGATCAAAGCGCATGCGTGAAAGCAGAATGAGAAATTCAGGTACTTTAAAAGGAATATTGTATTTTAGATTGAAAATCGATTTATTTTTTAACGTAGTCTCAGCTTGATATACTTCGCTCAACGATTTTATATGTTTTATGTCTTTCAAAAAGTGCAATTGTTTGGAAACAGAAATAAGTCGGAGGGGGTAAAGTCCAGAAAATAGAGTGGATGGTCGTATTCATTTGATTGGAAATTGACCAATTTCCCTATAAATTCTAATTTAACAAGCGAAATGATATGAAACTTCTGTCAGATGTCAAGAGCAGTCAACTTAAAACCAACTTAAAAAATAAATATTGTGTCGATAAATGAAGCGTCAGATTTTTAAAATCATTTTGATCAGAGTAGTATATATTTATGTATATCTCATATAATATACAATATTCCAACCCATAATACTTGCAGAAGAAATTATTTAAAAGTAAACATAAGAATTCCGTTAATTTAATGAATTTAGTCACCAAAGCTAACCAAAATGTATAACTGAAGCCTATAGTTAGAAGGATATCCGGCCTAACCTCGATAAATTAATATTTACTGCCTAAATTGGAAGTAATAAACCGCAATACGATCTCAAAGTTATTAATAATTCGAATTAACGCTCATTCTACCGTATATCCCAATTAATAGATAAAAAAATAACCCCAAGCAATTACGTTAATTCATCGTACCGTAAAAATAACTGAAAAAAAAAATTATTCCTTTGAAAATACGTTTTAATTATAAATAAATACCGTTGTTAATTGCAAATAAAAATGCAACACAATAAAAAATGTTTTTTACTTAATTTTATAATTTTTGTGTACACCATAATGGTATTATGTAATGGTAAAAAAAAATCCATTTACATTTTATAACAAAAAATAATGAATATGCCCCCACAGTTATTATAGCAATCTGCAAAGTGCACATGTAATACAGCAAAGCATAAACCGGATTAGATTACACAGATCTATATTGGATTTGGTACCAGAAAGACCAATATGTTATGTTTTTGAATATGCTCGTTATGCTGATTCTAACGGTACATATATTTTTTGAAATGTACGTGTAGTTTTCAAGATATGATAGGTGTCGAAAAAATACGATTATTTCTTTTGTTTTTACCTTTTGTTATATCATTGAGCATGGAGAAAGCTTCTTTTTCATGATTTCTTTCAGTAAAGTCCTTCCAGGTACTCACGCATGATACTCTAGCCGTAATCAGCCATCATGTGTTCATCCCATCGACTCTGGTATCTTTCCTAAATATTCTTTAGATCTTGATGAAATCGCTCTCCTTGTTCTTCACTGTAAGAGCCAAGGTTGTCCGAAAATTTCTCCAATTTGTCTATTTTGATTGTGAAGGTAGTGAACTTTGATGTTCATGTTACATCCAAGCTTTCTGAAATTTCCCAGCATGTTTTGCACCAATTCGCGATAATTTCCAGACTTAAAATTCCCAAGGAAATATTTTACAACATTGACGAAAGAAAACCAGGCTAATGATTATATATCATTCATTGAATGCACAAACTTGTCATCTTTAATTAAAAGCCTAATTTGCGGTATCGAAAATGCCAGCCTTAAGTTTCTCCTTGCTCAAACCAGGAAATTTCCTCGATATATAATTAAAACAGGAACCATTTTTATCCAGTGCTTTGACAGACTGTTTCATTAGTCCCAATTTTATGTACAATGGAATCTAAATTATTTTCTCTATAGTAACTAATGCTGTATTTATGATATTTTGTTTCCCAACTGTCAAGTATTTTTTTAGGCTAGTTTATCTTAATCCAATGCTCGTTTTTAGCTCTGCTATTTCACAAACAAAGAAAACATGGAAATTTCGTGTAGCCCCTTTGCTGACCCAATAAAAAGTTTACCATTTTTAAATCAACGCATATAACCCACTTATAATCATGATACTTGAGTTTTGCCAATATAAGAGATATAGTTTGATAGAATGAGCAACGAGAACTGCACCATGTTTATTGCCGTTATGTAGCACAACATATTTTAAACTACACTTGGAACTGTCCATGAAAAGTCTCCATTCATTTGACTAGTAGTTCAAGAAACCCATTTTTGATAAAAGACCATCCACATCATTACAAAAAAAACATATTTTTCAGAGCAAAAAAAAAACGGAAACAGTGATTTTTCTCGAGTACGAGTATTTTTAGTACGTTTAGAAAGTAAATACTTTTCTTTGAATCTGGCGTCTGGATGAAAGGTCGAGTTGTCTAATAAGGTCTCTTAAAGCGTTTTGAGTAAAAAATAGAGGTTTTGACGACGTAGCTTCAAAATTATCACTTTCTTCGCTGGTACAAGCTTGCCTATCTTCAGATTTACTACATTCTGCATCTGAAAGGTCAGACTGGTCACGAAAAAAAAAAAAAAAAAAAAAAAAAAAAATATATATATATATATATATATATATATATATATATATATATATATATATATATATATATATATATATATATATATATATATATATATATGATAGTTCTGTCTCATTCTATATAGTGTATATAACAAATGCTAAAAGACCTGTTTCTCATTCAGAAGACGTTCCTATTCCAATTTTTCGTGTACATACATTTCAAAAAATACACGTACATTTCAAAAAATATATGTACCGTCAGCATAACGAGCATATTCAAAAACATAACATATTGGTCTTTCTGGTACCAAATCCAATATAGATCTGTGTAATCTAATCCGGTTTATGCTTTGCTGCATTACCTGTGCACTTTGCAGATTGCTATAATAACTGCGGGGGCATATTCATTATTTTTTGTTATAAAATATAAATGGATTTTTTTATCATTACATAATACCATTATGGTGTACACAAAAATTATAAAATTAAGTAAAAAACATTTTTTATTGTGTTGCTTTTTTGTTTGCAATTAACAACGGTATTTATTTATAATTAAAACGTATTTTCAAAGGAATAATTCATTTTTTTTCAGTTATTTTTACGGTACGATGAATTAACGTAATTGCTTGGGGTTATTTTTTTATCTATTTTTTTTATTTATTTTTTTAAATTTAAGTCACGTCAACGCTCAAAGGCGTTATTTAGTGACTTACCAACACCGACAAACACATACAAATACGCGCACAAACATCCATGCCCGCACCAGGATTCGAACCCGGGACCATTGGATTGCCAGGCGGGCGACTAACCCACCAGACCACCGCGGTGGGCTTATCTATTAATTGGGATATACGGTAGAATGAGCGTTAATTCGAATTATTAATAACTTTGAGATCGTATTGCGGTTTAGTACTTCTAATTTAGGCAGTAAATATTAATTTATCGAGGTTAGGCCGGATATCCTTCTAACTATAGGCTTCAGTTATACATTTTGGTTAGCTTTGTTGACTAAATTCATTAAATTAACGGAATTCTTATGTTTACTTTTAAATAATTTCTTCTGCAAGTATTATGGGTTGGAATATTGTATATTATATGAGATATACATAAATATATACTACTATGATCAAAATGATTTTAAAAATCTGACGCTTCACTTATCGACACAATATTTATTTTTTAAGTTGGTTTTAAGTTGACTGCTCTTGATATCTGACAGAAGTTTCATATCATTTCGCTTGTTAAGTTAGAATTTATAGGGAAACTGGTCAATTTCCAATCAAATGAATACGGCCATCCACTGTATTTTCTGGGCTTTACCCCCTCCGACTTTTTTCTGTTTCCAAACAATTGTACTTTTTGAAAGACATAAAACATATAAAATCGTTGAATGAAGTATATCAAGCTGAGACTACGTTAAAAAATAAACCGATTTTCAATCTAAAATACAATATTCCTTTTAAAGTACCTGAATTTCTCATTCTGCTTTCATGCATGCGCTTTGATCGGCTTGGAATGGAGGTAAGCATCAGGATATCTAACTTGGAAATATCTCTGACTTGGAAATATATCTGTTGAGCTCGACCGGTAAATAATAATTGACTTTGAGAAACAACCTTCATTTCAAATCAAGTTAAAGACCTGTGTTACATCAATCAGCAGTACAATATAAGCTCTTGTATTGTAATCTACAAAAGATTGCTTAACAGTAGTTGACATGTTGACACATGTCAGCAAGTTTTAACTTTTTGAGGTAACATTAATGAAAATAGGTGTATATGAAGTATTTTGTAGTCCTAAATCCGAAAATTATAAACTAATTACTGTAACACGTACAGTTTTTTGTTGCAGGGGGTCGGTGGTGTGGAAAAAAAGGAGATGACATATTTATTTAATATAAGCATGTAAAACTTGTTAAATCTATGCAAAGACATTACTGAGGATTATGTAAAGTATGTTTCACTTTTTTCTCTTGTGTTTTGTAGTAACTTGTCCTCTTGTGTATCATCTCTTTTAATAAACCAGCAGTAGTCGCCGAACATAGATGGGTTACAGCGTCCCTAGTATATTGCTTCCTTCATCTTTCGTCCAAATTTTCCGGGAAAAAATCCAAATGGGAGTGTAAAAAATGCATTTTAAGGACATGCGACACCCTACTAGTTCATAGGCTTTCAAGAGTTCTTCAGTTTTTATAGTTTTCTTATCTTATCTTTCTTATTGCCCAGAAATCCTTTCACTACACTTACAAAATACTTTCAAGTCGCCAATTCCTTTTCATTTAATTTTTCTTGAAATAGAAATCACCTAGAAGCTTCCTTATTAGAGGTCCAATAAATATGCCTTCTTTTAGTTTTGCATCACTTAATTGAGGAAATATTTCTTTTAGGTACTTGAAACCATTACCTTCTTTGTCTTTTGGCTTTGACAAAGGTTTTCATTAGTTCAAGCTCAATATGGAGAGGCGGAAGAAACACTTTTTTTGGGTTAACAAGGGTGTAATGTACCGACCCATAAAAATATTGTATCATTTTTAAACATACTGTTCTAGTTTAGTTTGTATCTAGTTTCTTATTTTTGTTTTTGAACCATTGTATAAACTTTCACACGTTCACATTCCTATTGTAATAACAGTTGTTTACCGCCCTTTTTACGGCATTGTTTTGAACGGAATATAAACATAATATTTTTAATTGAATTTTATATTTGTAATAAGATAAAGGGTTGTAAATAATAACACCTGAATAAATAACTAACAATATGTACTCTTGAAACTAATGTATAGAGAGGGAAAAGACAGTTTAGAAGTTGTGTTCGAGCGGAGAACTTGGCAATAGTAATATTTGAATAAATACAGTGATATTCGACAACGCTCCAGAGTTTTATTTTGTCAAGACCATTACAAGGGGGTATATTTTGTGTTTGAAGTACCAATCAGAAAGTTGTGGATCAGATCCTGATGAAGAATTATTATTACCGAGAAACATGTCCAGGTTTGAAGGCGCAATCGGTACTGGTAGTTTCGGGCTATGAGGGACTGGCCTAAGTGCAGAAGACAAATTTGGATACTGAATTTTGTCCCTTTGCTTTTTTCAAATCCCTTATGTTTTAGTGATACAAAAGTAACAATCACTTACATTGTCAGTAGGTCCTCTTCACAACATAGGAACATAGCAAACTGAATACAACTCACACAATAAACATGAGGAGCCCAGCTTTTACCTTGATCTTCATTTTGGCAGTTAAAATATAGAAGATAGGCTTTTTTGACTTCCTCGAATAGAGATCTAGCTTGTGACTTTAAAATAAATCGTCCGCATATATATATATATATATATATATATATATATATATATATATATATATATATATATATATATATATATATATATATACATATATATATATATATATATATATATATATATATATATATATATATATATATATATATATATATATATATATTAAAATATAGAAGATAGGCTTTTTTGACTTCCTCGCGAATAGAGATCTAGCTTGTGACTTTAAAATAAATCGTCCGCATATATATATATATATATATATATATATATATATATATATATATATATATATATATATATATATATATATATATATATATATATATATATATATATATATATATATATATATATATATATATATATATATATATATATATATATATGTCAAAACTTTTCCGCTGGAATTTTGCAAAATCAACGACTAGGATTTGCTATTTTATATCAAATCCATTTAAACATTAGACTGGATTGTAATCGAGACAGAAACAAACTAAATTATAGAAAACAATAAAACTGCCCTTAAAGGTTCGTAGAATACTGTGGAAATACCGTGTCTACGGTTTTGTGGAAATCCTACATTGTCCAGTCCAAAGTCCGGTACAAATACTTTCAATCATCCCATGATATAAAGGAGAAGCAAAAGGAGCATTCTCATCAATGTTACAAAAATCATATCGACCTGTGTTATTAGTCAATTGACTAATTAGTAATGTCGAATTGATACTGAAGTCCAATTAAAATTCGGAAAAACATTTTTCAACGACAATCAGTCTAAATTAATGTTCTTATCTTCTCAGGTAGTTTTTAAATTTTCGAAAACAAGAAGTTAGTAGTACATTTTAACATTCCTAATGTACTTATTACACACTTAAACATTCTAGATAGATACTTTCGGCCGAACGCAAAATTACAAAGTGGTGTTCATTTTCAAATTGCTGTTCTTGCTATTTAAGAATTTTTCTTATAGTATTTTGTCAGCATCTCCAGTATTATTATATTTTAATTGCTGTGTTTTTTGAATATTTTAGAATAGTTACGCACATTTAGCTCTTTTTCCTTTCTTATTCAGATTATTCTTAGATCAGATTTTTCTTGGATTCTTGTATCTTGTAATATTTTATAAGGATGAATATTCAGATAATTTAAGTTTAGTTGATTTTAAAGTAATTCATTCTTTAACATGAAGTTGCACGCACTAATTATCAACCGTAAACTATGAGTCTTAATAAAGTTTCGAGGTTCAACATATGAGGGTCGTTCAATAAGTCCGTAGAAAATCCAAGAGCTCGTAGCATCGGAAATGGTTTGTTTTTAATAAGCATCATTATTCACCAGATAGCTGTCAAAGTCTGAGTTAAATTCTTTACATGGTTTCATTGTTATTGTCGATTCAAGCTAGAAACTATGGTTTATTTAGAAAAATGGAAAAAACTAAGTTTTGAGTGGTGATTAAACACTTATATTTAAAAGGCTTAACACCGAAATAGATCAAAGCTGAGTTCGATGAAGTTCATGGCAAGTCAGCTCCTGTGTTTGTAATTATTTATAATTCGGTAAATGAGTTTAAACGTCAGTCGTTAAGACGTCTAGTGAAAGTGACTACTCCCGAAAAAATTGATAAAATCCACGGCATGGTTTTAAGTGATCGACGAATCAAAGTGCGCGAAATAGTTGAGGCCACAGGCATATCGCAAAGTACAGTGTTTTCAATTTTACACGAAAAATTGGGTGTAAAAAAACTTCGGCAAGATGGGTGCCCCGTTTGCTCTCAGTGGAGAATAAACGCAATCGTGTGGTCGACTCTGAGACTGTTTTGGCGCTTTTTCGTCGCAATCCTGCAAGTTTCTGCGTCGATACATAACTGTAGATGAAACATGGATACACTACTACACTCCAGAGACGAAGGAATAATCAAAACTGGGTTTTTGAGAGCGAACGGGCTCCGAAGAAAGCGAAGATGGTGAAATCGGCCGGCAAGGTTATGGTTACAGTTTTTTGGGATGCACGCAGAATCACCTATATCGATTAATTGGAAAAAGGAAAACCACTAACTGGAGAGTATTATGCGTCGTTATTACGCTGGTTGAGTGAAGAAATCAAGGAAAATCGTCCTCAGTTGAAAAAAAGATCCTGTCCAAGTGGATAAATATGGATCAATACTCGCTAAAAAAAATACGCAGTGAAATTGTCGTTTATCTTAGAAAAAAAAAATTAATTATTGCAATTCAACGTGAATTTAGATAAATATATCCTAATCGTTCGAAACGACCATTATCGTTTATTCAAGCAGTTTTAAGAATTCGTAACAGTTGGGGATTGGCTCCGAGGATTAGATCAGAGGGCCAAGAACAGAGGCGCCGAAAATCTGCACGTGTGAAAAAAGTGGTGCACAACTACGATTTTATCCACGCAGTTTATGCTGAATTTTGATTTTTGAATATCCAAGTAACTTGGCAATGTTTTCCTATACGATTCAAATGATTCATGATCTGTTTGTTGCCTACAAACAATAATAAGCTAAAAGAAAAGTGTCCGATTAGTGACGGCTTCGGATTATTTGTATAGGGATTTTTGAAGGAAAAGGATTAAGAGTCTTTTTTAATTGTTAATAAATTTTGTTGGTGATTTTTTAATATCAATACATTTATCGCGCAAAGGTGAGTCCCTTTTAATTCGTCGTTTATGAATATGCTAACATGAGTCATTTTTCATATTTAATTCAATTGAAATCAATAAATTGAATCATTAATTAGTATTAATTTTGTCTAAAAACTGAAAATTTTTGTGCTGATGCATTAAAACTGTTAAGAAATTGTTACGACGATGAAGCTATGCCAAAAAAAATGTTTACAAGTGGTACAAAATTTTAGTAATGGTGGAGAACCAGTTGAAGATGACCAGCGATACCTTTCACGCCAACTAATGAAGAAATCTTTACCAAAATCAAGGATCTACACGGAGTAATCGCCGATTAAGTATTAGAGACATTGTATATATTATTGAAATTTCATCATCAGTTTTGAACATTTTAGGCTTATTGAGTGGGTCTTTTCGTTTTGTTTCGAAATACTTCATTTAAAAAAATATGAATTTTGAAATGCATAATTACTGGTTAATCGTGCTAAAGATGAACGTCTGAAGTCTTTGAAGAAATAAGAAAAAACAACCAGCGACGCAGCATCACTTTTCACCATGACAACGCGAGCTTTCACAAATCGGACCGAATAACTCAATATTTGACTGGTCAAAACATCGAATTGATGGGTCACCCAAGAATAAACTACGTCAACAATTTTCGACACCAGAAGAAGCGGTTGATGCGTTCAAAATGCATGTTTTGGAGATACCTCAATCGGAATGGAAAAAGTGCTATGAAAATTGGTTCAAGCGTATGCAAAAATGTATCGATCATCGCGGAGAATATTTTGAAAAATAATACAAGAATTTTCAATGATAAATATTTGTTTTTATTTATTATTCCGAATACATTAATACAACCCTCGTAAATTGTTTTCCATCTGAAATTACGGTATTTGGATGTGTTGTCAATAAGTGGTTAAGCTGCGTTTTCGACGCACGTGACGACTTCTATATGTTTGACTGATTTAATATCAAAATAATTTTAGAATGTTTGAAATCAATAAATATATAAATAATGATCATAATACACCACACGAACATAATTGCCGATGCAACTGATATGATAGCGTAAAAAGATCAGTAGTACATGGCGCCATGGAGGAAATGGAAATACCAATTAAGCTTATTACATTAATCTGGAAAAGATTCTTAACTCTAGGGCAGTAGGACATATCTAACACGGTATAATTTGAAAGCGGATAAGGTTTGCGACAGGGGAATGTATTTGCATCAGTCCTCTTTAATACAGTGTTGAACAAAGTCATCACTGTTAATTTTTAATTAACAGGGTAAAAATTAATTAATTTACCCCTTAATTTTTTACCCTAAAATATGAGCGAGTTAATTCTTCAAAAAGTAGGTAGCAAGTGCCCTCTAGGAACTACGCTCAAACTAGTACGAAATTCGGATTTGTCGCCTTTGAAAACCCAACTAGCCCGATTTTGAACCTGATATCTTCAACCGTTTTTAAATTATCTCAATTTTTCGAAACTTTAGTTCCACTTTCAACACCCTGTATCCTTTTAATGACTAACATTTGGCAACATATTTATTGACTAAATTCTCTTATTTTGATATCTACTATCACATGTGGAAATTTTCGGTGACAATGTCCCAACGCAAGATGCTTGTGGGCGTTGATTTAAACGATTCAAAAGTAGTAATTTCGACTTGAAAAATAAAAAACGCCCAGGTTAACCGAAAACAATTGAAGATGCCGAATTACAAGCATTGCATTTCGCAATAATTGCACTCAACAACAAATGGCAGATAGGTTAAATGTGGGTTGCAGAACCATGTGAACGTCCGCAAGCGATGCGAAAGATCCAAAAGGTAGGAAAATGGGTACCACACCAGCTGAACGACAGACAGATGGAAAAACGAAGAACAAAACGTTTTGCAATGCAAATACTTTTTTGCATTGGATCCTGCTTGTAGTCGAAAAATGGATATATTTCGAGAACCCAAAACGCAGAAAGTCATGGGTTGACCCAGGGCAACCATCAACATCGACCGCAAGACCAAATCGCTTTTGAAAGAAGACAATGCTGTGCATTTGGTGGGATCAGAAGAGTGTCGCGTAGCATGAGCTTCTGAAACAAGGTGAAACATTTCATTGATGTTTCACGCACTTTCCATGAAATACTTCAACAACTGCGGAGATGTCGAAAAATGGCTTGACGACTGGATCACTTCAAAAGATTTACGATTTTTATGGGAGGGTATCTATAAATTGCTAGAGAGATGGAAAAAATGTGCAGCTAGCGATGGCGCATACTTTGAATAAATTATTTTTTACCTTTCTCCCAAATTAAACGTGTTTTATTAAACGTGTTTAATTAAACATGTTTCTACATCATTCCGACTGAATCAATTGCACTCTTCAGTTGAAGCGGATAACACTTGAAAATGCCAAATGAGATTTTGGTGAAACGTGATTCTTCACAGAATGAACGGATCGACACCCGGAATGATTTAGAAACATTATCTACTATCCGTGAAAATATTGTAATATATATATATATATATATATATATATATATATATATATATATATATATATATATATATATATATATATGAAAAATCGCGTTTTTCAATCCTGCACTCCAGCGGTTGCTTCAGAAATTATGTATACAGTGGCAAATTCTTTAATCTGAATTCCCTTTACGAACTACAGAAATAATAATTGCAATGTCTCGAAAATGTATGGTTTGTTATTGAATTTCTATGGCTAAGTATCAAATAAACATTTAGCGAGTCTGCGTTACAAATTTTTTGTCTATTTTACGACATTATAAACAATCGACCACGCATATTTTGAGTCAGGCCATTCACAGATGGAATGCGACTCAGCGCATTCGAAAATTGAAAAAAAATCTAAAAACATACCGGTTTATAACCATGAGGGTTGGACCCAAGTCATGAGAATGGCTAGGAGCAAACCGAGACCGTTTACCGTTATAACACTAAAACATAATTTCTTGGATTTCAATCCACAACAAGAAAAGTTGGTTGCGCCAACTCCACAAAAAGGAAAAGGTAAACAATAAAAAATGGAACGGAAGGAACAATTTTTTCAATAGTTTGGTTTCAATACCGAAACTCTGAAGAGAAATGATTTTTGAAATCATTCTATAATGAAGATGGCGAGTTTGAGGCACTGATAAGAAAACAAAAGAGGGGAAGGTAACAGAACAACGCGCCTGTGCAATTATACGAAAAGAGGCTAGAAATCTCAGTTGCAAAAAACAGGATTTTACGCTTCTATGCAAACCGTCTAATACCCAAGGTATATCATGATTATTATGAAAATCTTCCAGCGTCAACTGCAGAAAGAGACTGCCTTCCCGAACCTGATAATACTGAAGAACCTTGAATAATGTGTCATCAGGCTTGTTTTTTTTAACTTTTTTTTATTGATTTCTTATTCCTTTATTACGTACTTACTTTTTTAGAGCTTGTATCATTTTAATTATTTTTTTCTTATTTTCTTTTATTCCTTATTCATTATTTTTTATAACAGTGTTTTATAACAAAGTTTTCACACTTACTGTTAGTTAAAATCAACAAAATAGTCAATCGATATTTGACATTATTTTTTGATGAACTTACCAATAAGAATGATGATGAATAATTATATAAGTAATGTAAACTTTTTTTAGGTATAAATGATTTTTTCATAGCGTTTCATATGTGTATTAATAAATTTTTATTTATTTAACTACAGTGAAAAAAATTCTTGCTCAGATATTGCGATATTCATGATTGTCTTTTTGAAACGTTGCTAATCGAATATGAACATTTATTAACTTATGCAGTGCAAATTAGCTAATGTGTCATATTCACTGGTTTGCATTGTAAACATTTTAAAAATCATGTTTCACATTGTATATGCAAAGTATAATTAATTACTACTAAAGATTTTGAAACGCCGAATATCAATCTTCAAACATTCAAAAAAGCACATATTGATGTAGAAATGAAAACATTCTGACTTTTATCAGGATATATCTATATATATATATATATATATATATATATATATATATATATATATATATATATATATATATATATATATATATATATATATATTAATATATTAATAACTTATTTGTACACCTAATAAATATAGGTGTACAAATAAGTTCTAACCTCTCCGAATTAATTAACTATAACTTTCAGTTTAAATCTTTTCCCCGTTGCTTTGGAAATTTGTAGTACCAATCATTAATATTAAAAAAAACCGCATATGAAAACTTGTGACATAACCTCACAAATGTCACAAATGACAAATCACAAATGACAGCCACGCTAGGCACTGTATTGTGTTCGCTTTTCAACTAAAAAAAAGTGTTCTCTAGGTGAAAGAAATTATTTGCTCTGCTTTGGGGGAAAATGCGGTGTCTAGGAGTACGTGCAAAAGATGATACCGAAAGTTTCGGACGTAAGCACCAAAAAAAGTTGAAGACGAACAATTGGATCAGCTGTTGCAAGAAAATCCTTGTCAAACACAAAAGGAGCTTGCTGAACAATTGGGTATCACTCAACAAGCGATTTCCCATCGGTTGCAGAAGCTGGGAAAAATTCAGAACGCAGGTCGTTGGGTCCCGCACGTGCTTAGCCTAGAAAATAAAGCGAGACGCTACGATATAGTAGTTTGCCTGCTGTCAAGATTTGAACAGAATAATTTTCTAATTAAATATAATGGTATATATACATTATATAATATATGGTATTTATAAAATGGCTTTACTTTTTTACTGATTATTATTCTACTTCATATCACTTCAGTTCTATTACGGACTGTTGATATAAATCCATACAAAGTGCAAATGGGTACTATTTTTTCACTACGCATTCTCCGATTCCATTTGTCTCTATGTTACTTTCTTGATTATTTCTCGCGGGCCTGCCTCACAGTTCCCCTTCACCTGCCTGTTCTACTTCCCCTTTGTCAAGCAAGCCAATCTGTTCCAATTTCGTTTGTTTTTCTTGTGACATCTTTAGATGTGTCTGAGTATTAATTATATTTAGTTATATAGAGTTGAGTTTTTGTTTTTCGATTTGATATTTCATACAATGTGTATATTAATAAAAACTTGTTTTGTCATATATAATTTTACACAACTATATTTAGTATTAATATAAAAATTCAAACAGTAATAATTATTTGAAACGCTGATCTAATCCTTTTGGCCACCTCTACCCATATAACTTTGTTTTTGCCATATAAATGTTTTTTAATCGAATTATTTAAACTAACTATGATATTAAGTAGATTTACTATAACTATTAGTGCAAATATCAATGTTCAATTAGACCGATTATGGCTATAATAAACTAGCGTAAAAATATAAAATTTACTGTTAATGATACAGAACCGCAAAAACCAAGATATTTCATTAATATTATTGAAACATTTACAATTAATAATGATTCAGTAAAATATAATAGGGTCATGTTATTTTTTTACAGTATATTTAGTTACAGTTACCTAAAATAAATTTTATCATTTCAGATTCTTTTCATTATTCAATATGGTTTAAAAAAAATGTTTCAGTCATGATCAAATGACTGAAGCAGGTTTTTGAAGGAACTTTGATGAAAAACACTGACTAGAAACTGTTTATTTAGCGATATTTTTAAAATATCAAATATTGTTTGTAGTAAATACAAGGTGCGTCTCACGGAAAACAGGACTTTTTAAAAATAGCTATTTTCTAGTGGCGCCATCTTTTGACGGATAAGCGTTGGAAAGGCGCATCCTTCACTGACGTTCTGACAAAATTTCATGACATTCGGATCATTAAATGCCAAGTTATCGCGCTTAAACTTAAAATTTATGCCATCGGTCGACAAATGAACATCGAATAAAGAGCGAATATTAAGTTTTGTTTTAAACTTGGTAAAACATTAACCGAAACGTTTCAATTAATGCAACAAGCGTATGGTGAGGATTGTTTATTCCGTGGTAGAGTCCACGAGTGGTTTAAACGATTCAAAGACGGTCGTGGGGACGAAGGACGACGAATATCCTGATCAGAAAAATTCCGTGGTTACTCAAAGTAACATTGAAATTGGGCGTGAATTTATAAAAAATCAGCTAAAATCTTCGTTGCGATACATGGAAATGGAATTAAACATGTCCAAAGATTAAGTTCGTCGCATTTTGACTGATCATTTGGGACATCGGAAGGTTTGTGCTTTGTTCAACACAAATTGATTGATGACCAAAAAATGCTGCGAATCCAACATTACAAGGACTTGGAAAACTTCAAGTACAGCATTGTTACTGGTGACGAAACGCGATGTTTTCAATATGATCCAGAAATCAAGCGTGAAAGCGCCGAATGGAAGCACCCGAGCGAGCCAAATCCGAAGAAAAGCCGTCACGAGAAGTCAAAAATTAAAACAATGTTGATTTATTTCTACGATTCAGAGGGAATTTATACATTCATTTATTTTATATGAATACGTTGGTTTTAAAACTTTTTAACAGATATAAAATTGATATTTTTATAAAAAGCACCCTTTTTATATTTTCAAGGGCATTGATAATTGAACATATTTCCTAAATTTTTGTTGTAAAAAGATGTCGCAATTAAAATTAAATTGTCGCAATTAAAAAAAACAAGGAGTTCGTTCCACCTGGTCAAACTATCAATGTTGTGCTGTGACTGTGACAATACCGTCATCAAGGCAGCTGGCGTTTGTTGGACGATAATGCATCGTCCCATCGCTTGACGCTCATCACTAATTTTTTGGTCAAAAATGGCATTTTAACCATCAGTCATTCACCATACTCGCCTGATTTGGCTCCCCGCAACTCCTGCCTCTTCGAAAAACTTCACATTCATAACTTCAAAAATTCATTCGACAACCTAATTGACCGTGCAAAACGCTGTGTTGACGAGCAAGGAGACTATTTTAACTCGTCTTTTCCGTGAGAGGCACCTTGAATAATTGACACCACCTTGAATATTTAAGGATAATTAATCCTACAAAATTGAATGTTAAAGGAAGATTAAAACAAGTAGTTTATATGACTTGAGAGCACACAAATTGCATCTTTTTTAGATTGTTGAACAACTGAATAACTCTATCGATCATACACTTTTATATTGAAATATGTGGTATGAAAACCTCCATCCATGTACTAGCTACAATTTTCTGACACTACATTTATGGCCGAATGAGAGAAGATGCATCTCTGAGGAATCTAAATAGTTTTATTTACTACAAGGGTAGGCTATTTTTTATAAGCGTTCAGAGTTGTACATCTTTGACAAATGTAATTTCTTTATTCCATTCGTTTTTAGCGTATCGTAAATTTAAACTTGCAACAATAATAGAAACCGAACTATAGAAGTGTATTTACATACTAACAAAGCAGACTAATAATATAAGGCTCCTTAAGATATATTATTTGTGGCAACACATATATGACATTAGAAAGTAAAACTCCAATATATAAAAAATGCCTTTGACCAGAATTCACATATGCAGCAGAAACGAGAGCCGATCAACAACGAAGAGAATACTACAAACAATAGAAATGTGGAGACTCAGAAACATTAAAGGAGTAGCATTAAGAGTTAAAATAACCAGCCATTTAATACGAGAGGAATTTGAAGTACAAGACGTTGTTAAATTGGTCAGAACACGACGGAGAAACTGGATGGACCACGTAGAATGAATGAGTTTAGAAATAGAGTAGTGAGATGAGCTAAAATAGATAAATTAACACCCATTGATCAATAGGAAACGATCAAAGAGATGGTACGAATGCTGGACATCTGCATCTCAATAAGGCCATTGCAAAAACAAAAATGAAAGGACGTAGCCCCAATAAAAGAAGAAGAACTTCATTTTGAGTTCTTTAACTATTCCTACGAAGCATGTCTCAAGGTCAAACGGTAAATCAGTATTTTTACCAGGAGTTTCTTGAAATATTTTAAAAATGGCTCATTATGTGTGAAACCAAACATCAAGAACACCTGGGTGCTACATGACGACAATGCCACACAGTGATTTAAATTGACGAGTTTTTAGCAAGTAAAAATATCACTGTGGCTTCGCGGACCCCTTATTCACCATACTTCGGTCCTTGAAGCTTTTTCCTTGTCCCAAGATTGAAAATTCACCTCAAAGTATACCATCTTGGGACTCGGGAGAACATCGAAAAGACCATAACCGACCAGCTGAAAGTGGATAAACCGTCTCCAGAGCTGTGTGGCTTCCCAATGCAACTTTTTTGAAGGAGACAATTTAAAAATGTAATTTCAATTGAATAAAAAATTATAAAAAACAGTCTCATTACTCTATTTACACACCTTGTATATCGTGTCAATATATAATTCCTCTACGACGGTTTTCAGTTACAAAAAGGCATATGTTTGTGTCGTTTTGTTTCTAAGATTGTCTCAATCAGTAGTTATAACAGAACAAAATTATACAAAATCCTTAATAGAAGACTTGAAACATTATTGGTCAGTTTGAATTCAATACATTTTTATTACAATTTTACTTTGTTAAATAGCAAATAAAACATAGCTTCTAAAACGTAACAAATATGTTCAACTATAAATGCCCTTCACAATATAAAAAGGGTGCTTCAATTTCCATATCTGTTTTTTGGGACACCGGATATAAATTTCACTCTTAAAAAGTGTTAAAATCAACATAATCATATAAAATATATGAATGTATAATGATGCAATATGTAGATTATATGGTGGATGTTATAGCATATACTAAATAATTTTCAATAATATCCGGTGAGTGACCAAAGATGTATTGTAAACAATCCAGTTTTCGTTTCCAATTATCAATCGTTTTAAAAGCTTTTCGTTATATTTCAAAGGCATTTTTTTAAAAGCATTTAGTTACATTTCGAAGGCATTTCACATATACTGACGAGTTGCGTTAAAAAAGCTTCCCTAAGCTCATGTAACACCCAAACCTCGATTTTGTTTACTTAATAAAGCTACTTAAAATGGCTATCAACGGTTATTTTCAAAGAATTTATCCTTCCGGTAAGCTGATTATTCAAGGAAGCAAATTATTCATATTTAACTTAAAAATTAATAGAATTCCCTCTAATATTAATTACCGGTATTCATTTTTTAAACGAATTTATTTAACCAGAACAAAAATAAAATCGACCAAAACATGGGTGAGACTCTGACTCACCTGTGGCGTTCCCTTTCGATCGGTTTCGCCCTTAAGGGACAGTGTTGTCGCTTCGTATGCGACACGTTAACACACGCGTAAGTAAACTATGATTGAAAATTTGCGGGTTTGCAAATTCGATCGGCTGTGCATCAACCACGTTAAAACAACGGCCCAGAACTGTAGTAGATCGGAGGCCTTTTTTAATAATCCGTTTCTAGAGACTTATGGCACATGACCGAAATCATAAAATCCAGTCGTCTGTCGAGAACCGTCTCGAAACTGCCGGCAAACGGCATGGGCTCGCTGAGGTTAGGTATGTATATAATAAAAATTCCTATGAATGGGCATGGGCGGAACATTGGGAAAACACTTTAAAGAAATCCCTAATTGGAATAATAAAAAAAATAAATACAAATAATTTTTGAACATTTGAATTGATGATATTTGATTGAAGAGACTCACTGTACAAGTCGTTCGAAAAGTTCTCAGCATAGTCATCTTGCAATTAAATTTATTTAGATGAACGGTGTCCCAAAGTTTTAATAGCCTCAGTATAATGCGATTTATCTTCTTCTTCCTGTAGTGCTACATACAACCCGTTTGTGAGCCTTGACCTCTTCCTTGAATTGAGACTAAATTTATTAAATTTAGCCGGTCGCGTTGGTGCGGCGGTATGAGCGTCTGCTTTGCCGAATCCGCGCTGGAGCGGTAGCTGGTTCGATTCCAGCGCTCGGATGGTTATTTTTCTTTCTTCTGTCCGTTTATCTTTCCTAAATGTTTGTGATTGTTTCTAGGCAAGAGGGTAAAATCCGACTACGAATTACCCCTCAGTCACGCCAGTTAAAGGCTGGGTAAGGCCGGATGCCTTCTGAGAAGTGTTCTGCGTTGGTCACTCGCCAGTCGGTAGGTTTCCTGATAGACTTATGGGTAGGCACATAACCAAGGGTTTATAGCCCGAGGGGGGTTGTGGCCTGGGTTTGTCGGAAGCTGATGACCGTGGTTCGGAACCCACGTTAAGCTGTAGGTCCAGTCGCTAAATAGCCTATTTGCTGATGCGCCTCTAACCCAAACACTTTACTTTTTTATTAAATTTAACTCAGGCATCCGATACTTGAAGGAAATTCCTTTTAAATAAACGAGCAAAGATTAATATCTAAAATTTCCACTATATTTAAAATTGTAAAATACAAACTATGTTAAACTGACAGTAAGAAAAGTAATTACAACCTAAACTGTTCATCGACCTAATGATACAATAAAAGATGATAGTGGGGAACCCATTTTTTCAACGTCTAGGAGGGTAATATAAGTTTAATAACGGTGAACCATTCAAGTCTAGCTGGTCATTTAACAAAATATCAACATTCTTCCTTTTATTAATTTCTGGTTATTTTTTGGATTTTCAGTATGTAACATTTTAAAATTATCATCAAAATTATGATTTTTTAACATTAAGTGGTTAGCATAATGAGCATTATTTTGTTGTTTAGTATAACTTCTTTTAGTTTAACATAGTTTGTATTCGAAAAAGGTACTATGTGTCGAAACAATTGTTATACTAGGCTAATCGAAAAATTCGCGGAGCGACATCTATAGAGCAGTAAAAGAACTATATATTCTACTACATTTTGAAGTTTCATCCTTCATATGAACATATGTAAAGTTTCAAGTCGATCGGTCAATTCATTCATACAAAAACAGTAATTTAAAGTAAACGCATCAGTTTTATTTTTTTAAATGGAAAATATTGAAAACCGTGCAGTGATTAAATTCTTTAAAAAAAATGTTTAAAGGCAATGAAAATTCATACTGAAATGGTAAATGTATTAGGGATTCAAAAACAATGGTTTGTAAGTGGGCAGGTGAGTTTCAACGTAGTCGTACAAGCCTGGATGATGATCCTCGTTCTGGACGTCCAATAAGTGCAACTATTGAACAAATAATTAATTCTATACATGATATAGTTATGGATGACTTACAATTGATTTTGAGTGAAATTGCTAAGGTCATGGACATCTCAACTGAACGGGCGTTTCATATTTTGAAAACGAATTTGAGCGTGAGAAAGCTATGTGCAAGATGCGCGCCGCATTTGTTAAATTTGGGGTAAAACTTTTGGATCTTTTTCGAAAGAATAAAATATATTTTAAACGTCATTTTATAACTATGGATAGAGATTTGGGTTTACCACTATGATCCTGAATACTGTGACAACAAACCGCAGAGTGGACTGAGTCTGATTGTTCAGTCAAAGTGGCTAAAATCGACCGAAAAGGTTATAGCATCAATTTTTGGGATGCAAAAGGCATTTTGTTAATTGATTACCTTCAAACCGGTAAAACAATAACAGGGCAGTATTTATTAAACCTTTTGGAGAAATAGGTTGCAAAAATTCGCGAGAAAAGACCTGGTTTAGCGAAGGAAAAAATATTATTCATCAAGAATTGTTGGAGCATCCACCATATTCACCAGATCTGGCCTCCTCTGACTTTAATTTGTTCCCAAACCTGAAAAAATTCCTACGTCACAAGCGTTTTTCATCAAATGAAGAAGTTCTACCGTCCGTAGATTTCCAGATTTTGAAGAACTTTCAGAAAATCACCTCAGAGATAAATATACAGATAAATATTCCTCACCTCAGGAATAAATGAATTGGAGAACCGCTGGAAAAAAAATGAATTAAGCTTAAGGGAGACTATTCGGAAGAATAAAGTAATTTTTTCAACTATGAACTTATTTTATCATTTCGGCTTCGCGAACTTTTCAACTAGCCTAGTACATACAATTTTAAATATAGTGAAAATTTTAGATATTAATCTTTGCAATATATTTAATTGATCTACTATTGAGCGTCCCCTTCTAAATCCTGCCTGATATTCGCCCATTTCTTCTTTAATATATGGTACTATCCTCGGCCTTACTATGTTTATTAAAACTTTAGAAGTTGTGGCAAAGCAGTGATATACTACGATAGTTCTCATATTTCAGTTTATCTCATTTCTTATGAATCGGGCATATACCGCCTGCTGCCACTTTGCAGGCGTCTGCTGATTATTCCAGATGTTAACTATTAATTGATGAATGACTTGAGATAACTCTTTGCCTCCAAGCCTCAGAAGTTCTGAAGGGATGTTATCTATCCCGAGAGTTTTATTATTTTTAAGTTTCATTAAACTTTCTTCAACCTCCTTCAAAAATGGTACTTCTACCTATGGCAGGGCTGCATAAAATGTGGAATGCGATTTATCTAGCTCGACAAAATTAGTTGTTCTCTCAGCTTTGACCTCATCATTTAAAGTCAATATTCGTCCAGCGATCTATTGGGAAAGATGGGTATGCATTTTGCCACGTAGTCTATGTACACCTCACCACGGAAATTAAAGAAAATCGTAACTATGACTTTTCATGCAAATAGAACTGTTTCAGCTTTCTTTGGTACACTTTCATCTGCTTCTACCCCCTATGTGGACCGCTGCTTCGTCTCTGGCCTGTAAATATAGCAAAATTGCGTTTAAATAAATCTAGATAGTTTTGATTTATTTAAACTACATTAAATTGGTTTATTCGAATGCGTTTCTAGTCAACTGTTAACATAAGCTGCACCTATCGAGCGAACAACTTTTTCACATCCAAAACATTGTGGAAAATAAGAATATATTAAGGGTGTTATCAAAGTTAGCAAGCTGTCGTACCTTCAGTTGTCGAGCATTTCATATAACATTGTGGGGTGTACTTCACCGTCAGATTATCATTTTTTCAAATCTATGGAACATTTTCTTCGTGAAACAACGTGTCCTATGACAGCTATCAAAACGGCACTCGAAGAACATTTTACTGCAAAATTTCCTTCGTTCTACAAAAAGGAAATAGAAAGTTTGTCAGATATACAGGGTGTTCTCAAAGTTGAGTAATTTATTTTTTACAGGTTGTGGAACTCGTAAAAATAAATTTATATCAAAGTTGCAAAATAATGAAGAAGTTATTAAAAAATAAAGAAGTTATTAACAGTTACAAAATTTTAAAACAGACCTAACTTTTTGATATTCTCGACCACTGCATTATAAAACTCGCAAAGATATGTCAATTTAGTGTAATCATTTATATAAAAGTTAAGAAGTTAAGCAGAATAACAAAAACAAAAATGTTACATGTTACAAAAATTGTTCAAAATTGTCGCCATTTTTTGGTTAACACAAAATCTTGCTCGGCGTACCCATGCGTCGCTACAATCCAGTGGGGGGCGTTGGGGTGCCGTCCCTGCAGCATTTATCACAATAAACAGTTTTTCAGAGCAAAACACCACACCTCCTGTATCGGGTTTCAATAGCACGAAAAGTAAAAAGGAGGAAGGGGAGAGTAATAAAAAATCTTCAGCAGCACTATTTTCTTCTACGCCCTCCTACTTTAAAAACCCAGGAGCCACCACTTCTACACTCGTTAAAAACAAAATTCCGGTGTTCACGAATAACATTACAAACATTTTCGATGCTCTGTTGTAGTTCTTCCGCAGTATTTACTTCTACATAAAAAAATCGCAGAACGTTAAATCCGGTGCAGGCCAAAGTGTGCAGGCCAAGAAATGGGTCCATTGCACCCTATCCATCTGTTAGGAAATTTATTATTTAAATGTTCGTGAACTTCTTGTCTAAAATGTGGCAGAGCTCCATCATGTAGAAACCACATATTCTTTAACATTTAAAGAAATGGAAGAACAAAAGGTATAATAAGCATGTCATTTACTACGGCAGCCCAAACATTTACTGAAAATCTGCGCTGCAAATGGGTTCTTTTCACAGTATGCGGATTTTCTACTGCCCAAACATGGTTGTTGTGGAAATTATTTATTCCATTTCTTGTAAATGTGACCTCCTCGTCGGTAGCCAAAAAAAAATGTTAACATTTTCATTTCTGTTGTACTGAAAAGCCACTGACAAAATTCAACTCTTCTAGGATAATCTTAGGGTTGTAGCGCTGGTATCCGTTGATAATGATAGGGATAAAAGTGTTCTTGTCGTATAGTCTTCCACACTTTACTATAACCAACTTCAACTTGACCTGCTATAGACCCATTGCTCGTTGTTGGTTAGTTTTCGACAATTTCTAAAATTTCTTCCTCAATCTCTACCATTTCGCGTGGAGGAAATCTTCCAGCGTGACCTCCTCATTGTGCTTTTAAATACCCTGTGGTGCAAAGTCTTGTAACTAAATTTACAAACATCGGCGGAGCAGTATGATTTCTTAAGGAAACCTTTCCGCTTACAAACGACATGCTGCGGCTGCATTTTGTTGGCACACCCAGTAAGTTAATATTATATCCACTAGTTCATTGTTTTCATAAACGTGGCATTTTAATCGCAGAAAGTAACCAAAAATTAAACACGCACTATTAACGAAATATTACCACTGGTCAAATCGAACATCGCACTCAAAAGAAATATCATACAAGAATACAAAAAACTAGTCATAGCCAGTATCAGCAATAAACAAATACTTCATGTTTTTACCACGCAGTGGTCGAGAATATCAAAAAGTCAGATCTTCTTTCAAATTTTGTAACTTAATAACTTCTTTATTTTGCAACTTTTATATAAATCATTTTTGGTAAAATTACTTAATTTTACGAGTTCTACAACCTGTTAAAATAAATGACTCAACTTTGAGAACACCCTGTATAGACGAAGATTATCAATAGCTATGGAGATTATATTGTAGATTAAAACTGTATTAACTCTTAAATAAAATAAAATTTTGCATAATATAAAAAATGACATTACTTGTGAGTAAAAAGTTTCATTAAGGAATATCGACATGGTATATTCTGCACGTTAAATGCCTGCTTGCAATACTAAATTATATACTGAACTTAATAGTTCAATTAGTAGATATTTATTGATGATATTATGTGTGCCATTCTCATCCTTTTACTTCTCATCTGCGCCATTCTGATACTTTAGCGAAAACTACTTCCAAATTGATAGGACGAATGTTTAGTTAAAAAGATGTCACACTTAACAAAATGTCAAAATTTACTTTGTTTTTTGTTATTACATAAAAACGAAAGTAGTTTTTAGATAATGTAATTATCTAATTGCATCAATATCTATTTGATCTTAGATTTTATACGAGAATTACGATTAACATACGAGAATTCATGAATTATTCAAGAAATGAATTATTCACGAAATTCTCAAAAATATGCTCATTAAATTCGATGGCAGAAAATTGAAACAATATTAATTTATTGATAAAACATATTCTTGAATTAGAGAAGAACAAAAAAGTATTTAAGTTAGTAATCGAAACTAAATTAACAGACGATGTTAGAGCTGTAGCATTAAATAGGGATTTTGACAGATTGAACAAGTCTGACCTCAGGGAGATATAACTGCAAATCACTTGTTTTTAATTTTACGATGCACGTTTCGTTAACCATGTTAGTATCATCAGGAGATGATTCAATCTATATCTAAAAGTAAACTATATTTTATCAATTTATATGAAAATCGTATCTAATGAAGCGGATACAAATCATGAGCCGTGAAGTTAACAAAGCGTTACATTAATAATTTAAAAACTAGCTATATACAATAGGTCCGTTAACTGTATGGAATAGAAATCCCGATTCACCGTTTTCTTAGATTTTGTTATTTGAATGCTTTCATATGTATCCAAAGCCTTATTATTGTTCACGCTTCTAACAATTTTTATATTACTACTATTTATATTATGGCCAATCTCGAGTGCATGTTGGGATTTCTCAGATCAGTGCACAACATTTCTCATTTCTCTCTTATCTAATGTGGGTAATATGCCAACTAATCTTGCCAACTAATTACTTAAATTCCCGATTTTTTATGTTTATCTAGTTGATCCTTTGGATTACACACTGCTTTTTTAAACTTTAAAGTGGGCCTTAAGATTGACGGACATTACATTGAATCACCTCCTAATGATGCTAGCGGATCGCGCATCGAGAAATTAAAAACAAGCAATTTGGTGTTTAGTGTTAAATATCCTTGAGTTTAACATTTCACACCAGAGGTTCCAACAGAAGAATACTATCTAAGATGGCCCGAATTAAAACAATTTCTTTTAGATGCATATTCAGAAGCTCACAAGTGTGGACAATCGCAATTTGAGTTAAAAGCTTGTGGACAAAATTTAAACGGTTCTATTCTTTACAGTATTTGGAATTACAAATACTTTAAATCCGAATTTAAACAAGGACGATTGTCTCGGGTCGATTTTTTGAAAGAGTAAACATTTAATAAACAGGATTCCAGAGATATTTATTTATTATAATTAATAGTCAAAACCCCGCATTACTAGAAGAGCTAATAACAATAGTCTAAAGTGAAGAGCAAGAAATAAAATAAAAACGGACTTGTATTGGTCTAAAGATTTCTTTCTCCCCTCATAATTCAAATCTGAATCCTTTGAACCGTATGAAGAGTCATTGAAAGTGTAAAGTAAATCAAGAAAATCCAGCCCAACATCGCTGCAGGCTATCATTGAAACAATATTAGCGAATTTAGATAGGAAGGTATTACAGAGGACGTGTGCACCTTTAAGCTAGGGAATTGAGGAGTAATTCAGGCTAAATTGAGTTAAAGTGAATAAAAATACTAGAGGGATCCCCATAATAAAGACATATAAAAGGATATTTGTAATTTATATTACAATATATATTACAATTTATATTTTCGACCAATAAAATTTAATTTAAAGAAATTGTTTGTTTTTCTCGGATTTTGGTGACACACCCTGTATTTAATAAATTGGTTTGCAGGAACATTATGATATAATAAAAACCATTTTGTGATAACTAATGAGCTGGGAAACGAAGATAGAAACAAAAAAAATGTATCAACATCAAAAACAACCTAACGTAATATATAAAAAAAAACCGTATCACACTTACCTTGAAACACAATTGTATATTTGTTTTTCCTTATTGCAGAAGTGCTTTCAAATATATAAATCAAATTAGACAAACATTACATCTTTACTTTTAAATATAGATTAATGAATATTCGAACTTTTAAATAGATTGAGTAGGTACTTGAGAGGTTCTTTAAATATTTATCAGATTATATATATCAAAGAGCGTGAAAAAATGTCCAGACAATTACACCATGCTAAATGCATATTTTTCATCTGATACATGATTCATTTATTTCGATTATCTGATTATAACATAATGATGTACTTGAGTATTTTTATGATTAAAAAGAGAATAATTTCATTAATTAAACGTAGGATAGCAAACGTGTGTACGAGGTCTGTAAATATGAAACCGGAATTTGTCCATAGATGGCCCTAGCTGTCAATGTAGTTACCGTCAAACCGCGTTATTGGCGCCATTTCCTTGTTGATATCTGACTTGTTTTCAACTCACAACAATATAAGTGTCATATAACAACATAGTTTGTAATAGCGTTAAACATGTCGAATTTTGTGCCTGGAAGCAACGATTTGTCGATTGCATACATTTTCTGTTACCATTTAAGAAAGTTTTCTTAAATGGTAACGCTGCAGAATCGCATCAATGTTTGTTGAAGCTTAATGTGAGCACTCTCTTGGTAAATTACAGTGCTTTGAGTGGTTTAAAAAATTAAAAAATGGTGATTTTGACGTGAGAAACGAAGAACGTGGAAGACCATCAAATGAAGACAGCGAATTGCAAGCGTTGTTGGATGAGGATGACGCTCAAACACAACAACCATTCGCAGATCAATTAAATATGATGGGAATCCAGATCCAGAAAATGGGAAAATAGGATCCACATGAACTGGATGAAAGACAGCAGAAAAACCGAAAAACCACTTGTAAAATGCTGCTCGCCAGGTACAAAAGAACGTCATTTCTCCATCGAATAATGACTAGCGATGAAAAGTGGATATTTTGAGAATCCTAATGTAAAAGATCATGGATAACTCCAGGCGAACCATCGACATCGACTGCAAGCCCAAATCGCTGTGTACGATTTGAAGACAATGTGTGGTGGGATCAAAAGGGTGTGATCTATTATGAGCTGCTAAAACCTGGCGAAACCGTTAATACTAAACCTCTACTGACAAGAAATGATCGATTTGAATCAAAATTTGAAGCTTTGGAAAAAACGACCAGAACATCAAAAAAGGCAACACAAAATGATGTTGCTTTATGATAATGCACCACTATATACAGCATAAGTGGTCAATGAAACGATTGAGGCGTTTAGTTGGGCAATACTTTCGCAAGCGGCTTACTCACCAGACTTAGTTCCGTTTAATTACTACTTATTTGCATCGTTGGGACACGCACTTGCTGAGCAGCGCTTTACTTATACGAAAATGGTTCGATGATTGGTTTGCCTCAAAAGAGCAACATTTTTTTTGGCGTCGCATGTACAAATTGTCAGACATGTGGAGAAAATGTATCGCTAGCGATGGGCAATACTTCGTATAAAATCTTTTTTTATCATTTTCATACTATAAACGTGTATTTTCTATACAAAAAATCCTGTTTCATATTTACATATCTGGTATGTTGTTGCATAATTTCTGTCCTATTTCTGGTTCACGGTTTCTGTATTCTCAGCTTATTTACGGAACGTATCCCTCACGAATAAGTAGCTTTGACTATATATGTTTTATGTGGAGTAGTGCTACTGTTGCTTCAAAATCATTGTGTCGGATTAGGACAAATTGTTCCTGGTGTTTGGACTGTGCAAAGATAGTTTTCAAAATTGCCTAGCGATAATTTTAGTTTGACAGTTGAGCCGCATACGAGACGGCATTCCGATTTTTACGATGATGATTGAAAGCCCGCGACACTATTCTCATATGGGCAGCTGCACTTACAAGCTGTAGCTGCAAACAAAGTTACCTAGCCCTTCTTCAGAGGCACGTGTACCACAAAATGTCAAATGTCGATTCTGCAAAGTCTCATTCATTCTGCTAAATGGCACGCTCTTGAACTGGTGATGAGCTAGAGGTTATTTTGCATAATGATTTGCACTTTCACCACCCCGATCAATTCACGACAGTTCAAGAGTTGAATCAAAGAAACTATGTTTGACATGTTTGAAGAAAATGAGAATTTGGCCATCATCATGAGTGAGGAAGTTGAAGGGGGCGGTCAATCTACAAAATTACCAATTTTGGACCGTGGAAAATCCCCAGGAATTGCTCCAAGGGCCAGAATGTCGGAGAAGATGAATCAACAAGAGAAAGGTGTGGTTTCAACAAGATGGAGTAACTGCTCATACGGTCAGAGGTTCCATGAATATTGTTCAACCTACTTTCGCTAATCGATCACTTTCTCGCTTTGGCGATGTCCCGTAGCCTTTCGAGGTCGAATTGAATAAATTTATGAAGAAATGTTATGAAGAGTGGAAATATCTGACGTGTGTTCGAGAAAAGGACCAGCGGTTAATTGCAATTGCTCGAAGATGGTTTGTTAAATTAAATTATAAAATTGAAAGGCAGGCCAATAATTAAGTAACAGTAAAAGTATATATTATTATTATTTTTTTAAGAGATGGCGCTGGAAATAAGAGTCGGTTCACAGTCTGATCTCATTTTGTTGCTACGAGAGTAGCAACCGTTGCTACGAGAGTAGCGTAATATTTTTTTCGTGTGGTAAACATGTCGAGTTTCGAGCCAACTAACGAGCATTTGCGCTACGTACTGGTTTTTTGTTCAACCAAAAGAAAAACGGGAGTCAAAGCCATCGTGTACTTGTGGAAACTTACGGTGACAATGTGCTAACGCAAGACGTTTGTGGGCGCCGATTCAACGAGACGATTCAAAAGCGATAATTTTGACTTGAAAGGCAAAGAACGCCCAGGCCAACCGAAAAAAATTGAAGATGTCGAATTGCAAGCATTGTTGGAAGAAGATAATATGCAAACTCAGCGACAAATAGCAGAGAGGTTAAATGTAGGTCTCCTCCATATCAGGATCTATCATCAGTCCTCTCCTCCACATCAGTCCTCTATCACATCAGCTAAACGACGGATAGGTAGAAACGACAGACGGTGTGCGAAGTTTTGCTTCTTCGGAATGAAAGAAGGACTTTTTTGCATCGGGTCGTGACTGAAGACGAAAAATGGATATTTTTGGAAAACGCAGAAAATCGTGGGTTCACCTAGGACAACCATCAACAATTATTTTGGAAAGAATAAAATGCTGTGCATTTGGATCGATCAGGAGGGTGTCGTGTACCATGAGCTTCTGAAACCAGGGGAAATAGTTAATACCGTTCGATGCCGTCAACAATAGATCAATATGTTCCATGTATTGACAACGGAATTATCAATACATGGTACGCCCCAACACACACGGCGAAAGCGGTCAGAGACCCCATTTCTGTACTTGGTTGGGAACTCTTGCCCCACCCGCTGTACTCACCAGACTTGGCCCTTGTGAATGATGAAAGTTTCGAATCGGCTAGTTTCGATTTACAAAGAGTGTTACAAGTACCATGCTCCGAGGTATTGCCTCTTTGCTACAGACGGAAACTCTGCGCATATAACTTGACCGGGTCTGAGGGAGCCCCGCCAAATAGAGCACATTTTTATCTTTGATGTGAAATAGAGAGTAACGAGGAAGCAATGAAATAGGTACATCGTTACTGAAATGGTATAAAACTTTACCAGATACAGTTAAAGAAGTATCAGTCTTCAGCGATATATGCAGCGGGCAAAACGGTAACCAATACCTAGCTGCCCTCTTTTTATTTATCGTTGCCGTTTTGCCTGTAGAAATTATAACGCATAACTTTTTAGAAAAAGGTCATACGCACCTGGAGGCAGATTCGATGCATAGTGCGATAGAAGGAGTCAAAAGGTACACCCTTTTTTTGCATACATGATTGGAAAATAATTATGACAATAGCAAGATCCAAGAGAGGAAAGAATAAAATTTCTGATGATTATAGTGTTAATCTACAATAACTTTATTGACCTAAAACAACACAGCAAGGCAATACTAAAAAAATACAATTCGAGACGAAAATGGTCAGAATGTAGAATGGTTGAAGATCAAACAATTACGGTATGAGAAGAAAACAAATAATTTAATAATGTTCAGGTACAATTATGATGAGGAATACAAAGTTCTAAATGTAAAAGGAAAACTAAAGGGTAGATCCAGTAATACATCACAAGAAACAGATTTGAAGAAATGCTATTCAGAACCATTACCAATATCCAAAAATGATGACTTGATTAAACTTTGCCAAACTGGAGTAATTTTCAATGAGTATCATGGTTGGTACATGAACTTACCAAGTAACAACTCCGTAAAAGACAAGTGTCCCGAACCTGCATAAGACGAAACCAGTGATGATGAAGTTGATGTCAGGAACATTTTTTTATTCTACTTAATTTTCATTATTATTAGTGGTATACTATGTTTAATACATTATAATAATTGTGAATTTGTAATTAAAAAAGTAATAAATATTAGTAAATATTAGTAAATAAACAAAACCAAATTTCCTTAAAATATGAAAATAATATATGACCGATATAATAATACATTAATAACTTTGGCTTCGGCATTTGATTAACAATGACAATTGTTCACCAAACTTACTCTAAAAGAATTTGCAAGAAATAATTGATTTTATATTTGACCGCGAATCTTCAAATGCCAATAACTTAAAATTATTAATACTGTTACTTTCTCTTGTGTACTAACGATATATATTAATATATATGTATATACAGGGTGTCCGCTAATTAATGGTACACAGCAAAACTATAGATTTTTTGGATAAAAATATTACGATTTATCTCAACTTACCTTTGTCCAAAAGTTAATAGTACCCAAGACATAGGGTGTTAAAGTTATAATTATATTTTCAATTTTCGTCAATAAATTTCTTAAAAAGTATCTTTCTTGAACGAAATTTGGTTTTGGGGTTCTTTTTAGATAAGAAATTTAAATGTCTCGAAATTTTTTATGTAGATTGGAGAGGGCGCTGTCTGCGATATTTTTCTACGTTTGAAAGGTCACAACTTTTTTGCGCCTATGTATTCGCATTTTTAATGAAAATATTATTTTGTCCATCTTTTTTACGTAAATAAGGTATACCTAGCAAATATCGCTCCGAGTTACCGTTTTCTAGATATCAGCGTTTAAATTGTTCATTGCACTCTCTTAAATTGCACTTTTGAAATGTAACACTTTTCTTAAAGTAGGTAGGCTATGATTAAAACAAATACATCAAGGCGACTTTTACATTGATTGTTAATATTTAATATTATGATTATTGATATAGTTGAAATAGTTACAAAATAATAATAATAATAATAATATAATTAATATAGCCAACCCTATATATATGTATATATATATATATATATATATATATATATATATATATATATATATATATATATATATATATATATATATATATATATATATATATATATAAAAAGGTTGGCTGTTGAGCATACAGTATAGTACTTACACACTACATTTTATATGCTGAGAGTTGGGAGAGTGCCGCTGGCGATTGCACGCGATACTAGAAAAATTTGTGAAAACAATTATAATCTTTGCTATGCGTCACAAAATTTTGACGCTAATCGAAAGTGATCGGCATAAAACAACTTGAGATATTAGAGAAATTCTTGCAATCAATCAGTCAACATTGTCGTAAACTGGGAATAGCTAGCAAAGCCGATGTATGGATGCCGCATGAGTTAACTAGATAGGCGAATAATTTGATAGGCCGTAGTTCTGCAATGTGATTGTCTACTAAAGCGCAACGAAATCAACCCAATTTTAACGCACATTTTTATCGGTGGTGAAAAATGGATTATTTATAATAATGTTAAGCGTGAAAGAAAATAATGTAAGCGCGGAGATGCATCCGAAGAAGTTTATACTATGCATTTGTTAGGATTTTAAGCGGACAATGGACCAGAAGCGGCCTCAATTAGCAAATAGAAAGAGCATTGTGTTTCATCGAGACAGTGCTAGAGACGGGCCTTTAACCACCCGACGCGAACTTTGCAACTTCAGTGGTATGTTTCCACCCTACTCTACCGATTTTGCGACCCGATTACTATTTATTTAGATCGCTTCAACACAGCTTAGAAGGTAAAGACTCCTTCCGTGGAAGACTTGAAAAATCACCTGGATCAGTTCTTTAGCCACAAACCTCAGAACTTCTGTGAGCGCAGGATTATGCAGCTACCCTGGAGAGATGGAAAAAAATCATCGAACAGAACGACGCAATCTATATTGATTAAATATAATTTTTAAAATTTATTACTTTTCTTCGATTTTTCCCAAATGGAACGAACTTTTATATCAGGCCAATATTATCAACTTATTCGTTTAAGTTAACATTTGCATTGGAGCATTTTTTCCAAAATTGCAAAAAAATCATATTACTGAAAATTCAGTAAAACATTTTTTTATATTTTTTTATGCCAACTTTTTTAGTTTATCAAATGGTTTTCCTTTATTATTTGTTGAAAATTAAACAAAATAAAATGAATTGCCTTGTTCTGATTTTTTGTAAGCAATATATTTTCATATAATTACACAGGGTTATAAAAGCAAAAAACTATAAAAATAATGGGAAATCATTATTGTAACAAAATGATCATAATTGCAACAAAACAAAATTAAATGAATTGCCTTGTGCTGATTTTTTGAAAGCAATATATTTTCATATAATCACACAGGGTTATAAAAGAAAAAAACTATAAATAATGGGGTAATCATTATTGTAAATTGAACGTTTAAGTCTAATGGAATAAATAATTAATTACCATAGAAACAAAAAAGTTGTAGAAATAGTCTCGCAGTAAAACCTATTTATGATATTTTAATAATATAAATAACCTAAATAAGTTAGCCTAAAAAGTAGAAGCTGAAAAAATTCCTAAAATCATAACTATAGCAATTATAGATAAAATATCACGGGAAACCCAGAAAACAAAGAAAATATTTTATATAGACCCGACAGTGATTCTTACAATATACAGTGGATCCCAAAAATATTAGCACCCTATTTAAAAAATCATTCTAGCAGTTCCAATTTACTAAAAAAAGAAATATTTCCGTATATTTTACCGTTCTTACCTCCTTTTATCTTCTTGTATAATACAGTTCGGAAATCATCGGTTTAATTCTATAATTTTAAGAAAATAACATAAATATTGTTTCTATACACCTCAAAAATATTCGGACGGGCCACAAAAAAATAAATGTGGATTAATCATATTAATTTAATTAAGGTAATCTTCGAATTTTGTTTACTACAAATAGTAATTAGCAGACTGGTGTCGAAGGAGCATCTTAAAATGAAATAAAATCATCTCAAATAAAAAAAAATATATTAGTTCTGAAAACAGGCAATTAGTGCTAGTTCATTATGATACGGGAAATTCCTACCAAAAAATTGAGCAAATGCTTCGGTTAAGTAAAAGTAGTTTTGGAGATGTCATGCAACGCTATAAAAATGAGGATAGAATGCCGAAGAAGCAAACAGGCTGTCCTGTTTAATTATTAAACAGGACAGTTTGTAAATTATTAAACGAAAAAGACCACTGCTTTATTTTAAAATGATATTTTATGTGATGCACCAAAAATGTTGAATTTTGATTCATCACGGAAATTAACGTCGTTTCAATAATTTTCAGGTTTCAAAACTTACTCCTTCGTAAAATTCAGTCGAGTTTGAATATTTTTCTTGCTTAACCAAGGCTTTTTCCGGGCCATATGTCCATGATATCCATGTTTTCTTAAACAACGACGTATTGTTTCGGTTCTGACTAATTTTAGGGTTTTTATATATTTCTTTTAAAATAAAGCGTTGGTCTACTTCCTTTTATTAATTTCGGACGGCCTGTTTGCTTATTCGGAAAAATTATGTCGTATCTCAAAATTTTTGTAGCGTTGCTCCAACGCTACTCCTAGCTCCAACCGTACTTTTACATAACAGAAGCATTTACCCAATTTTTGGGTAGGAATTTCCCCTATCATAATGAAATAGCACTAACTACCTATATTCGGAATTAATGTTCTTTTTATGGTTTGATTACCCATTTTAAGATGTTCCTTCAGCACCATTCTGCCAATTACTATTTATAGTAAACAAAATTCAAATATTACCACTATCATAATATCATTCATTCAGATTTACTTTTTTGTTTGCGCGTCTGAGTATGTTTAAAGTGTATAAAAACAATATTTATATTCTTTTCTTAAAATTTTAGAATTAAGCCGATGATTTCAGAACTTTGTTATACAAGAAATTAAAAGGAGGTAAGAACGATAAAATATACGGGAAGAAATTTTTTTTGCGTAAATTGGAACTGCCAGAATATTTTTTTTAAAATTCGATGTCCGAATATTTTTGGGATCCACTGTATGTTTAAATGAACTTTCGTATAGTTAGCAGAACTATATCGTTGGCTAAACCAGCTATTATATAAAATTCTTACATTCGTATTTATAAATACCATTATTTTTGTTTGAAAAATAATTTGTATCTACTCCACTGTTTCTTTACAACTTCACTTTTCAAGGTTTGAATAATTGCAGGTAGTCGATTTTTGGAATGCTTAGGTGGCCGAAAAGGACTTACCTACTCTAAGAAGCAAATAACAACAAAACTTACTAATATACAATACATATGTTTATATATTTTAAATAAACCCCATCTGCAACAAAATAATATTCAGAATGGGTAATAGATATTAAAAATAATTTTTCAACTATTGTTTTGTATACTTCCTTCAACACTTTAGACTTAACCTGGGTCACTAAAAACCAGGTAAATGATTTTATTTCTAAAGAAAAATTCGCTCTCGTTTTAGACCACTTGTAAAAAAAACGTTTCTGGACTTTACTTGAGATTGTCGATCTCACATTCTATCTATCGATCTATCTATTACACATTCCTTTAGTTGATAAAATAATTTAGATATTTACAATGTTGATGCAATTTCAGTACAAGAAAAGTACTTAAGTACTAAAGATTTATGCGTAGAGTATGTAATAATGTAATTACTGATAATTTAAATTATTTTTTTTTCGATTTTTATCTTGTTTATTAAAACTTGATGTACCGTTCATAATTTTAGGTTTCTTTATGTTAGATCTAATGAAAAAACTAAAATTATGGGTTTATATCTCATATATTATCTCATTATATCATCATTATATCTCATATTTTATCTGATATATATATATATATATATATATATATATATATATATATATATATATATATATATATATACATATTTTTTTTCCGGTATACTTTATCGTTCTTATCTCCTTTTAACTTCTTGTATAACAAAGATCTAAAATCATCGTTTTAACCGAAAATATTCGGATGCACAAAAAAAACAAATCTGAATCTAATCATATTAAAATAAGTGGTAATCCTCGAATTTTGTTTACTACAAATAGTAATTGGCAGACTGTTGTCAAAGGAACATCTTAAAATGGGTCGTATACCAAATAAAAATAAAACATTAGTTCTGAAAATAGGCAATTAGTATTATTTAATTAGGAAAGGGGAAATTCCTGTTTTACTTCGAATAAAATTTGAAACGCCCGTTCTACAGAACGGGCCGTCTCAAATTTTATTTCAAGTATAGCTTATACCTGGTATATTCTTGCATTGTAGAACCGGCCCTAAAACGCCGCCTCGGTCATCTGATCTAACTCCCATTGAAAACATTTGACATTATTTGGAAACTAATATACGGAAACATGAAGTTACTAATAAAGAAGCTTTAAAGAATAAGTTATTAGAGGAATGGAATAAAATCGATATAAATTATTTTAAAAAATTGATGGTATCCATGCCAAAACGTTTAGGAAATGTGGTTAATGTAAAAGGTGGTCATACCAAATACCAATTATAAGCTAAGTTTTTTATACAGTTAATTTTTTTGTTGATACTAATTAATGTCCTAACATTTTTGTGACTCTAAGTTTATAAATTGATATTTTTTATTGATATATTTTATTATAGTTATACATTGTATATTATAAATCCTTAATTTATTTAAGAATTACATTGGATCTATTATTAGATTTATTATATATCCAGTTACATTGGATATATATTAAAATTTAATGTTTTTGTAGAAAAAGTATTATTGTAGAGTAGTTATCAAGTCTAACATGCCATTTTCAATGCTTACGGTTCCAATAACACATTTCCACACTAAATGTGTTATTGGAGCCGTTCTCTAATTTTCACGTGTTTTTGGACTGTGTAGTTGTCTCAGGGGCAATTCGCAGGTATTTTCTGAGACATAAATTCGGCAGTTTTATTTATTTATTACTACATTTAAATATAAATGAGCTTCATTACTCATGATTATGGTCAAAATTTTGTTTTCGTCAAACATGTCAAAGCATTGTTTGAACAAATGTGAGGCGTTGGCAAACCAAAACAGATATCACAAAGATATCGTAAGCAAACAAGTAGGGCTCACGAGCCCACAGCAGCATGATTGATACGTAAGAGCATCGTAATATATATATATATATATATATATATATATATATATATATATATATATATATATATATATATATATAATATATATATATATATATATATATATATATATATATATATATATTTATATTTATATTTATATTTATATATATATATATATATATATATATATATATATATATATATATATATATATATATATATATATATGTATTGTAAGGCACCAAACCTTATAAAGGTTTGGTGCCTTACAAGATCCAGCTTGTCCAACAACTTAAGCCGCAATATCATTGTTTACGTCACATATGTTTGGTGAATCGGCTCAAAATCAATTGCTTCACCCAGAGTTTAGCAAAATTTTGTTTCTTTCTGTTCTTCCCCGTTATCGCTTTCGCGCCATCAGTCCATACCGCAATGTATTTAGTAAAGTCCAAGTTTTCGTTTTGTGTTGCATCAATACAAACTTTAAAGAGTCTTTCTTCAGTTGCACGATCCGGGATTGATTTACAAAATAACATATTTTCTTTAATTGACCCCTCGCATTCGTATCGGACAAAACACAAAAATTACGCCAAGTTCGACACGTCTGTTGACTCGTCGAACTGAATAGCAAAGAATTCACTTCATTTACGTTTTTCAATTATTTGATCGTGAACATCATTGGCCATTTCATTTATACTCGTCTCGATATTGTGTCATTTGAAAGTGGTATAGTTTTCAACTTTTTTGCTTCTTCCGGACTTATCATCACATTGACCATATCAATGGCGGCGGATAAAATGAGCTTTTCCGTAATCGTGTGGGGCTTAGACTCCCTGGCCACACTTAATGCTCCATTACTTTGTCAATTTTTTAATTTTGTCAATTTTATTTAATATTACTAATTTATTATATTACACCACTGTTATTAATTTATTTAACATTGAGTGAGAGAAGAGGTCGTAGTAGTTAACACTGGTTGAGAGAAGAAATCGTAGAACTTATTTTCGTAAAAACGTAAGTAACAATGAAACTCGTCTCGTCCCGTTCCTTTGTTTTATTACCAAATGATGAATGATGTTGAAGTGCGGGGCACGGTTCGAACTGGTAAAAGTAATTTAGGAACAAGGGGTTAGACAAGTCTTGTAGTTCGGTATTTGTGGCTGTGTGCGGTATTTCGGTATAAGTGTAACGGCCTATTTACACATACATCCGTCATTGACGTTTCGTCATTTAATACAAAGACAAATAGATAATCTTTTTTTCACAATTCGTTAGCACGCTCGCAGGAGTGTATACGCCATTTAAAAATATAAATGATTCTTTATAAATCACGATACTGAAAAAAAACGAATCATCGCTGTGTAAAACTTTGTAAAAACCGGCCGATGTAAAACTTTGATAAACATCAAAATTATCATATTGTAGTGAGGTGGTCGCAACGTTTTTTATTTAACTTTTTTGCTATTTAGTGGGTCGCGATGCAAAAGAGATTGAAATGTGAAAAATGAAATATATTTTTTTCATACACCTTTTTGTAATGTTTTTTCAACTTATTTATGCCTTTCAAAAAGACTGACTTATCGAACTCTTGGTAACGATCTCCTTATTTTATTGAATTCCTTTCTTTAGCCACTTCTTTATTGTTGGAAAGAGAAGGAAATTGGAAGATACCAGGTCTGGAGAATAGGGTATGATAAAACCTTCCACTTTATCAACTCTGTGTTTCTTTATATTTCAAACTTTACAATTTTGTTTAAAATTTAAACAGTTTCTTCATCTTTTTGGGTTTTAAGTGTGTACTTTTGTAAAACTAAGAAACCACTTAAGCAATCATTAGGACAAACTGATATATAAATTATTATGAAATTCCAACGTAATAAGAAAAATGTAGTGTCGTCGGTTGTACGCTATTTTATGTTTATTTTAGTATCATTGTGATGCCCGCATCCAAATCGAATGGAGCTGAACAATATTGTTGTGATTATTAGGCTATTCAGAATTCATCAGTTATGACATAATTATGTGTAATGACCGAAGTTATAATATGGGCCTTAGTCAAACTTATAGGACTTCTCGTAATATGCGGGTTAATTGCATAACGTTAAAGCAAAAGCGTAAATGTTCTGTAAAGACGTATGTATTGTGTATCAATAATTATATGGTATAATTACATGATTGACCATTATATACGTATGTAACACCTCGTCCTTTTATGTTTTGAAACTATGTATCATTAAATTTAAAACAATATACTATTTACTGAACATGTCTATAGATAAGTAGTATTTAAAACATATTCTTTTTGCATTTAAATTAAAGAAAAATGCTGTTGATATCGCTCTGTGAAAAAAATTAACACATATCAACTTTTAGAACCCTCCTTAAACATTTGCAGAAAACCATGAACCGGGATAAAGGGCCTATTCCATTCAGTCAATTTTTTTAATTATTAATGTAACGCTTAACGTCAACTAGACACTTTACGATTTTACTCGCTTCATTAGGTACGTTTGTTATATAAATAAAACATAGTTTAGTTTTTGAATTAGATTAAAGCATCTCCTGATGATGTTAACATTGTTAGCGAAACATGGTTCTAAATTTGGTGTTTAGTGATAAATATCTTAGAGTTTATTTGGTTGTGTATTTTATTGTTAATTTGGTAACCCTCCTTTTGCGTGTGGATTTTACTAATGCGGGTGGTCTCGAGGATTACGGCAGTTATCCTTTTCATATTGTTTATACTAAATTTTTATTATTATAAATAATAAAACTGCTTGTTATTTTATATTAGTTGTTGTATATATTTTGGCCTTTAGTATAAATACATGTATATTTTAATTGAATTTTATGGTGGGACAATGAAAAATGCACACCGGTTTTTTTTGAGTATTTATTTTCTTCATTAATAATAAATCGATTAAAAAATAAACAGATTAAAATGTGCTTCTTGCAATATATATATATATATATATATATATATATATATATATATATATATATATATATATATATATATATATATATATATATATGTATATATATATGTATATATATATATATATATATGTATATATATATGTATATATATATGTATATATATATATGTATATATATATATATATATATATATATATATATATATATATATATATATATATATATATATATAACGTTAACGTTAAATATACGGACTATGAAAACAGAGGCCCGATTGCAAGAACTGTTAATCGAACTTGACAACATACATTGGGATATTATTGGGCTCTGTGAAACACGAAGGAAGGGTGAAGAGTTAATCAAACTGGAACCAACTGGACACGTACTCTACACTCGAGGTACGGAAAATGGCCGATGTGGCGGAATAGGATTCCTCATCAATCGAAAGCTGAAGGACAGTGTGGTAAAATTTGAAAGTACATCCGACCGATTAGCCCAATGCGTCATTCAGCTGAATAAAAAGTTTAGGCTTCAAATCGTCCAAGCTTATGCACCAACTATAAGCCATAAAGATGAGGAAATTGAGGAATTTTATGATGATGTGGCCCAGCTTTTATACAAGGAGAAATGTAGGTACAAAATCCTGATGGGTGATTTTAATGCCAGAATTGGAACAACAAGAACGGACGAAAGTGCAACTGGCCCATATGGAACTGGTGAGCGAGACAATAGAGGCGACAGATTGGTTGATTTTGCTGAAGGACAAGAACTATATATTATGAATTCATTCTATAAGAAAAATATCAGCAGAAAATGGACATGGAAAAGTCCATCTGGGCTCACAAGCGAAATTGACTACATCATGACCAACGATAAAACAATATTTACCAATTGTACTGTCCTTAACAATTTTAATGTTGGAAGTGACCACCGAATTGTACGAGCAAGGGTTCGGATTGACTGTCGAAAAGAGCGCGAAAAAATGGTAAGATCAAAGAAGGGCAAGGTGGATTCTGGAAAACTGCTGGACAGAGGAAGCGATTTTGAGATTGCTTTGTCAAACCGGTTTGCTGCATTGCAAGATCCAGAGGAGGTGGAAATATCAGTTCAATATGAAGAAATCACCAACAATGTACTTCAAACGGCTGCTTCAATAGCACCAGAGGAAAAATGTCTCAAACAAACAAAAATCTCCAGTGAGACCATTGATTTAATGAAGAAACGGCGAGCAATGAGAAATGCAGGTAGTCCTTTTGGCAGGGTCGAGTACACTGAGCTCTGCAAAACTATAAGAAAACGTATCAGAGAGGACACGCGCCGATTCAATATGCAGCTAGTGCAAAAAACCCTGGAAGAAAACAAAGGAATTAACAAAGCTAAACAGAAGCTGAGAAACAAAAGAACGCAAATATATGCTTTAAAGCGTGAGGATGGCACAGTGTGCAGGACGCGTACCCAAATGTTAGAGATTGTCAGAAGGTTTTATTCCCAGTTATATGAAGATCAGAGCCAGTCAGGGACAGCAATACCCACGGAAGAACAATATATAATACCAGATATCCTAGTGGAGGAAGTAACAAATGCTATAGAATTGATGAAGAACGGCAAGGCTCCAGGTAAGGATAGTGTAACTGTCGAAATGCTAAAAGCTGGTGGTCGGACGTTACATAAAACACTGGCAAAATTATACTCAAAATGCCTCAAAGAACAAAAAGTACCTGACTTATGGAAAAATGCAGAAGTGATCCTTTTACATAAAAAAGGAGCGCAAGAAGATTTAAAGAACTACCGTCCAATAAGCCTCCTATCAGTGATGTACAAAGTTTTCACTAAGATAATTTCTAAAAGAATATTAAAAAAACTGAATGACGCACAACCAAGAGAACAAGCAGGATTCAGAAGTGGATTCAGTACAATGGATCACATCCAGGTTGTACAGCAGGTCATAGAAAGGCACAACGAATACACCATGCCACTGTGCTTGGCTTTTATCGACTACGAAAAAGCATTTGATTCCATCTCAAAGCATGCGATAATGGATGCACTGCTTAGCCAAGGTGTAGAGAGAGCCTATGTAAACCTATTAGAATCGATATATGATGGAGCTACAGCCACAGTTCACCTTGATGATCTTGAAGTGGGAATTAATATAGAACGAGGTGTACGGCAGGGTGACGCAATATCGCCTATTCTTTTCTCGGCTGGCCTTGAAGAAGTATTCCGTAAACTGGATTGGGAACAGGATGGGGTAAAGATCAATGGTGCAAACTTAAACCATCTTAGATTTGCAGATGATATTATTCTCATTTCACAAGACCCAGAGGAGCTGCAAAGACGCATACAAGAACTGCAAAGGGCTGGCGAACAATTTGGCTTGAAAATAAACCTGAAAAAGAGTCAGGTTATGTTCAATAACTTCGCTCAGGACAGAAGAATTTCAGTTTTAGGAAGGGATTTAGAGATTGTGGACAGCTTTGTATATCTTGGGCAGAGGATTTCCATGGAGGGGAATACCGCCCGGGAGGTGGAACGGCGTGTTAAATGTGGCTGGCAGGCATTTGGTAGGCTCAACATAGTGTTTAAGAGCAGACTCCCACTTTGCCTGAAAAGAAAAGTATTCGATCAGTGCGTTCTACCCGTTATGACATACGGAAGTGAAACCTGGACACTCACATCGCAATCAATTCAAAAACTTCGGGTGGCACAGAGGGGAATGGAAAGATGTATGCTTGGCATTACAAGACGAGACAGAAAGTCCTGCGCATGGATTAGGGAACAAACAAAAGTCTGTGACATCATTGGAAGAGTAAAACAGTTGAAATGGAGATGGGCAGGCCATATAGCGAGGCGATGGGACGACAGATGGACCAAGGCAATCCTGGAGTGGATACCGCTTGATCGCAAACGTCCGCGAAGAAGACCGAAAGCACGATGGATTGATGACATCGTTAAGTATATTGGACCCGAGTGGCAGAGGAAAGCCCAGGACCGTGAAGGTTGGAAGCATGCTGAAGAGGCCTTCATCCTGCAGTGGATCGATACGGGCTGATGATGATGATGATGATATATATATATATATATATATATATATATATATATATATATATATATATATATATATATATATATATATACGAAAAGACAGTAGAATAATGGCAATTTTATTCTGACAAACATGCAATACAATCTCACATGTGGTGTTTGCATGCATGTTTGTTACATTTTTGACAAATTTTTCTTGACGATTTATCGCGACTTCTCGGATAACTGCAGCAACGACGAATTGTAGTTGGCATATTTGGTAGAGGGGGGAGCACGGATCTCTTCAAGTTCAAGTAGGAGTCGCGCGCGTCGCCTAAGTTCCCTTGGTATAAACGGAATGGTAGATATGTGCTCTATTTGACGTTTTATTAGTTCCCATGCAAATTTCTCAATAAAGTTAGATCTGAAGGCTTTCTCATTAGGGTGGTTAGCTTTATAGACGCAGTAAGCGTTTATGTCGGATATATTTAGTAAGTTGTAGTTGTAGTTTCTAGAAAGCTGAATAATGAAGTTTGTTTTGTCAAAAACTGGAGGGGTATTTCGGGGTTGTTTTTTCGAATAGTTCCAACATATGTCAATTTCTTCACTTCCAATTACTTTTTGCTAGTGGTAGACTGCTAAACCAGTTGTCGCGGGGTTATATTTCGGTTTGTTCCTTCTACATTATGCAACAACCGAAGAACCACATCTTCTGCAGAGTTGCTTAGTTTGTATGGTCCTTCTAGCTGAGCGCTCACACAAGGCTCGAGATTAAATGTGTATGCAGTTTGGCTTTCTCTAACGCAAACATCTTGATACCATATTTAGCTGGCTTGCTAGGTATGTATTGCTTAAAAGAACAACAACCCCTAATAGCTAGTAACTGCTCATCAATTGTTAAGAATTCATTTGAAGTAAAACTGCTTTGAAAATTAGCAACAATTATTTCAAAAACTTCGTTTCAATATCGTCAAACCTTACACATCTTACAAGAAATCTAAAACGTTTCTCGCTCATTGCAAGGTGATACACTTCTACTCCGCCACCTTTTGAGTTATCCCAAATTTTGTGAATATTTTTTCTGGGACTTCTCAATATTCCAATGACAACAGAATTCCGATAAAAGTATTAATTTCTCTCTCATCACTAATCATTTCAAAATTATCCTTAATTTAGTCAATGCTTTTGTTTGTTGAAGTAGTTATTATTTGAATAATGCTGTCAGATAGAAATTGTTTTATGCAATCAATCTCTGTCATTGCACTTCGAGCTGCACTTCGAGCATTATGTTGTAGTCCGGGGAAATGCTTTATGATATAGTGAGATCGAACACGAACTTGAATGTTACCTTGATTTTTCTTCCATTTAGTTGTTCTATCTTTGCAAGGTAACTATGTTTGGCACTAGGTTCTTCACTTTCGGACGTGTCCGGAGTACTTTCGTCCCCTTCTGAATAAATTTCTTGCTCGGATTCTGATTGGTGACTATTATTTTTTACAACGCGTTCTTCCAATTCCTCTTCGGAATCGGAAAAATTTTCTCCGTCACTTGAAACCTCTTCATATCATTTCATCCAAGTCTCAGGATCTGAAATAGTTTCTAAACGTCGCTTTTTGGCTTCAGATTTTTTAAATTCTGAAAATAAAAAGTATACTACATTTTAAAATTATGTAGAATTACTATTTTTGATTATACTAAAAGTATGCTGATAATGCTTTCCTGCAAACTAGTTCCTTGTAAATATTATACAAAAAGTATAAATGTGGTGCAATTACGTAAAACTATAATATATAAGGAATTAAAATCTATAAAAATACAATAAATAAACAAATATTCGGAAAAATTTAAGTCTACTGTTTACATATAAAACAATTTGACATTATTTAGTAGGAAAGGAAACTTACCTTAACTACGTAACAGTCAAATTTGAAATTGTAAGCTCGACAGAAAGTATAAGGTAGTAAGGCGCATTGATTCCAACTGTAATCCAGTCGTCTTTGACACCAGCTAAATCAAACAAACACACTTCTCTAATGAATATTTCCTAGTAAAATGGAAATTGGATCTGTTATGGACAGCTACTTATGAGATAAGACGCCGCCCACAAGTAATTATTTTATTGGTAGCCATTAAAAGGGGCATAGATTACGATTATAATCCAGATGCTTAGGAGGGTTAAGTATTACAAATGGCATAAAATTATGCTTTTTCACTTCCGAAAAGGCGAGAGTGCTTCACAGAGGCAAATGTCATATGTGCTGTGTATAGTTGGCAATTCCACGTATGGTATGTAGTTCAGAGGATTTCGCGGGGGTTGATGGCAACGATATATAACAACAATAGAGTAACTTGAAAGACTGGGGACATTCTTGGAATCAACGAGTTAATGGTTAGCAAGGCCGATGCGTGGATGTCACTTGAGTTAACGGAGAAAAATATTTGATATTCCGAATATCCGCTTATGATTTTCTATTGAAGCGCAACGAAATCGATCCATTTCTAAAGCGAATTGTTACAGATAATGGAAAATTAATTGTGAATAATAATCTTAAGCATAGGAGATCATGCTGTAAGCATGCAGATACACCTTCAACCAGCTCAAAAGCCAGTTCACATCCGAAGAAGTTTTTGCAATGCAAAGGGAGTGGGATTTATTATGAGCAGTTTCCTGAAAACTAAACCATTAATTCGGTAAAATACTGTTCACAACTCAGTGGATTAAAACGAACAATTGACCAATTTGTTAGCCAACATAAACAACATTGCGTTCCATCCAGACAATGCTTGACCACACGTGCCGTTAGCCACCCGATTTAAACTATTACAATTTGACTGGGTTATTTTGACCCATCTACCGAACTCGCTCAACCTTGCACCCTCTGACATTTATTTAGATCGCTTCAAACTTGCTTAGATGGTAAAAACTTAAAACTTCTTGATATATTTGAAAAATCACCTGGATCAGTTCCGAGATCCGAGGTGAAATAAATGAATTATAAAAACGGCGGGAACTTATGGAACTTATCTGTCGATCTAAGTGATCCCACATGTTTTCTATAGGGTTCAAATCCGGCGATTGCGATGACCACTTTAAGATAGCAATGTTTTCATCTATAAAGAATTGCTTGGCTAGCTTTGAAGAATGCTTGAGGTTATTATCTTGTTGAAAAAAAATCTTAAAAGGCAGCATTTTGTTCACTAATATATCGTGATACATAAATCTATCCATAGACCCTTCTATGCGGTATAGTGAACCTACTCCAAACCCCAACGAGCAACGCCAGACCATGACATATCCACCTCCAAGCTTAACAGTAAGAAGTGTGTATTTATGATGCATTCTTTTTCCAACATGGCGTCTAACATAACGAACTCCATCAGATCCAAACATATTGAAATTTGATTCGTCACTCCAACATACCCGTTTCCAATCATGTAACGTGGATGTGATGTCGATGAGCAATACCTAAACAGTTCCTTCTGTTCTTCTTTGAAACAAGGGATTTTTTGATAGGTCGACGTGCAAACAACTCTTATTCATTAAGTATTCTTTTAATGGTCTTTGTGGATGTGGATTTAATGGTATATATGAAGAAGTTAGGAATAAATTTATTAAAATGATTCACGTCTGACATTATACTTTACATGTATTTTATCTTTTTCAATAAAACGGCAATACAAAATTTATTGTTGAATTTTACTTCGGCGAATTGGGAAATTAGGTATTTGGTAACTATTCGATTTAGGATACTTTAACAAGGACTTTTTAAGTAAACAAAATATCTATTTTTTTCTAATTCAAAAGTTTTGCCGTTTATGTTTTGAAAATATCTATCTCACCTAATCCCCTGGATCATTGAAATGAACTAGAGGTGGACATGGCAGATTATAGAGAAAACTATTTATCAACTGCACAGGAAATTTGCAATAGAAAAACGGAAAAATAATAAAGAACCGGGAATTGATACCAGCAGAATTATTAAAAAAGTGTTTCGATACTCTAGAATACTACATCTGCCATCTAATCAGCCTAATATGAAAACAAGTGAAACTTCCAGAAAATTGGTATATAGGTAAATAATACTGGAATGGAATGTAATAACTATAGAGGGGTCTAATAACTATAGACTACAGCCATATCCAGAACAAATCATCGGAAAATAACAAAGCGGTTATTGTAGAGAAAAAATTTACAATATATGGTATATCTTTATACTTCGTCAAGCCTTGGAAAGGCTTATGAATAAAAACTTGTGAATACGACATAACCACTTATTACCTATTCATGGATTTTAAAAGTGCGTGTGACCACAGAGTTTAACATCCCTTCATACTTGATTAGACTGCTTAAATAAACTCTGTTTACTGTTTAGTGTTCAATCTAAAGTTAAGATTCAGAGCAGCACATCAGGTCCATTTCTAATCCATTCTGCCTTACACCAAGGTGATCATCTATCAATAGATCTCTTCTCTTCAATATAGCTCTTCAGAAAGCAGTAATACAGTTCAATATCAATACACAAGACACAATCATAAATATAAGTGTCCAGATTCTGGCGCATACAAAGCACTGAAAGAAGCTTCTGAAAAAATGGGGCTACAGATAAATATAGAAAAACTTAATACATGGCAGTTACAAACAAAACTCGCAATCGGTATCTCGAAGATCTGGTGATAGGAACAGACATAACAAAATAAAATACAAGGAATTCACATATCTTGGCTCCCATAAATAACACCATTGACACAACTTTGAAATTAGACGAAGAATATTTCTGTCACAAAGAGCATACTACGGACTAATTAAACATTTAACATCAGATGATGTATCAAAAACAAAATGTTCTATTTGTAAAACACTTATTAGGCCAGTTTGATGAACTTATCAGAAACCTGGACATTGACGAAATATTATGACATCCTTCTAGGGTACTTCGAAAGGAAGCTTTGAGACATGTATATAAGAGAGTTTTCGAAGACGGAGTTTGGCTCCTGCGCCACAATTTTGAATTGAATAACATATATAATGAGTCTGATATTGTAAAAATTATATAAATTAACAGGTTGAGATGGATATGGCATATAGAGAAAAGAGGGGATGATATCTACCTCCCTTTGATGTGATTAAGAGGAGATGATTAAGATATTACTAAAAATCGGTGGGTAACAAACCTAGAGGAAAACTACGTAGCATACTAAAAGACCAGGTAGAGAAACACCTAAGAGAACTAAACGTGAGTAATTGGAAGGACAAAGCAAGAGATAGGAACCAATGGAATCAACTCTTTGAACAGACCAAGATTCATTTAGGATTGTTGAGCTAATGATAATGTTGAATATAAGAGATCAGAGAGAATCAAAGAAATAAGTTCAATCTTAAATCGCCAAATTTCGCTAGTTTTTGGTCAAGTTGGTGTTTAAGGAAAAAACTAAAAAAAAAATTATATGGAAAAAATCGAAATAAATGTTTCAATTACGGCCATTATCATCAATCATCATTTTCATGTTAGTTTAATAGTAACATTGTCTTCTTCGGAAAAGTACATATCAATGCCAAGGTGGTTCGAAAAGTTCGATTCGAGCTAGATTTCACTGTAAAGAATTCTTGTTCTTTGTTTTCGAGTGTAAAAGAGTGGGTTGTTGAATTTAAACGTAGTCGTACATCCATATATAGTACAAAATATAATACAATACAAAGCCCAATTATCACAATGGTTATAAGATATAAAGAGAGATGTCGCCCACATGAACGAGTACCAACTATGGAAAACCATTAAAATAAAGATCGAATATAGCACAAGGGAAACGTACAGGGGTCGAAGGCTGGAAAGGAGGAAGTCCTGGATTAGGGACGAGACGTGGGACGTTATCGAGTGCAGAAAGTTATTGAAGCAGAGAGGTCTAGCCGACCAAGGCAGATGCCAGGACTACAACTATCAATGTCTATGTATTAAGAAGATGTGTCGGAAACATTAAAACAGCTACATGCAAGGTATATGCCAAGAAATCGAGAATCACCATAGTAGAAATGAAACCAGAGATCTGTTCAACAAAATCAAACAGGTAATCGTCAAGCAGGATTTCACGCCGCAAACTTGGTGATGCATAATAAGCAGGAACAAATGAGAACAGAGAGGACCGGTGTTCTCAAACGGTGGCAGGAAAATTGTCAATCCCTTTTCGAAGATAAGTCAGAAGAAGATCCCATGAATATTCCAATCTGGATAATATGGAATCCGAAATCCCAAGATTAGAAGTTGAAATCGCTCTAAAGAAATTGAAACTAAAGAAATCCGCTGGACAATGATAATATGACAATGCCGACAATGATAATATCATCAACCTGCTATACATTCTCTGCAACAAAATTTGGAGGTCAGGTGTTTGGCCGACTAATTTCTCACTCAAGCAAAGCAAAATGCTATTCCATATAATCCATGAAAGACTGAAAACATACATTAACCCTGAAATCCCCAAGAATAAGCGGGATTCATGCCCGGACGAGGCTACGGGAACACATTGAACATTAGACAGATAATCGGAAAGCTTTATAGAATTCAATAAACCTGTTTACTTGTGCTTCATAGGCTATCAGAATATATAATGACAGAAATGGGGATAACACACCTTAGTCATCTTATTGCTAATCTGTACAGATCAGCTGAAGCACAAGTGAGAATACAGGATCAACAAAGCGATCGTTTTGGGGTATATAGAGGATACGTTTTTTCTCCTATACCACCAACCTGTATGGAGAATGGATCAACCGAAAAGCAACTTACGATTGAGACGGCGGTGTATGTGTCGGGGGAAAGAGAATATCGAATATCCGATATGCGGATGACGCGACACTGATTGGTAAGTAGTAGCCGTAGGTAGAAAAGAGGTGGGCTTAACCATAAACCTAGCAAAAATCAAGAAAATGATAGTTAATAGGTCACTAGAGGGGGAGACCGGGCCACTATCCATAACCGGAATCGAAGTGGTTAAGGACTTTATGTACCTGGGTGCAAAAATATTAAACACAGGTAGCTGCGAGCCTGAAATAAGAAGAAGAATTGCTATGGGAAAAACCGCCGTTGCCAAATTGACACGCATATGGAAAGACCACGGAATAAGCAAAAACACCAAAATGAGGCCGGCGAGAACACTTATATTCCTCATCGTATGCCGCCGAGTCTTGGACTCTGAAAACATCTGATAGAAGGCGTATTGATGCCTTCGAAATGTTTACATGGAGCCGTATTCTCAGGATCCCGGGGACTGAGAAACGCACTAATGAATCTATTAGGACCGAACTCAACATCACTGAAAGTCTCAGCAAAACAATTCAAAAATCTATACTGAAGTATTTCGGCTATATCATGCGAAGAGAGAATGATTCCCTTGAAAAGCTGCATGTACAGGGAAAGATTGAGGGAAAAAGGCCTCGAAGAAGAACACTCACACGTTACGTTGACCAAATCACAGGACTGACAAATGTCTCTGTATATCACTGCATGCGAACGGCCGAGGACTGAGAATAATGGCGGGACAAGGTTCGACATATATGATCATATGCATAATGTGCTGTCACGATGCTCGGAGGCGAGCCGTACGATTAAGAAGAAGATATCCATTAAAGATGTTCAACTCTGATGATGTCGAAAAACCGCTACGACCGATAAAATCGTCACAAAAATCATCAGTGTCGTTCTAAATGATCGCAGACTGAAGGTATGTTCCGTGGTTTGGAACCCATGTTAACCCATTCACTACCATTAGTTTTTCTAAAAATCTTTCCTTCTGTCTGTATTTTATTAGTCGTGTTTTCTGCTCTAATGGTTTAATAATAATCTAATAAAGTAATTATAAAATGGATACTAATCTATGAAAAAAAAAACTCGATGACGGGAAAGCCACGGGTGCGAACGATCTTATGTTTTCTCCTTAGCTACTCTTACGGTTTTCGTTTTTTTTTAAACTGAAATCACTTTCCTTGTTAAAATTCAGCGTTTTCAAACTTAATAAATACGTTTTGTATAGAAATTATAGCCATTTTTATAAGTAACGATGAAGTTCGAGAATAATATAAATTAAAATACAAACAATTATTGATCTTATGCAACAAGATTTTATAGAAAAAAAATGAAATTTATTACAAGTAATACACAATATAAAAGGTATAGGTTAGGGGTAAGTTATCATAGACGGCATGTAATACCTTTAGGTATCTTGTAAACATAACCCCATTGCATCAGTAGACGATTTGTGTTTACGTTATAAAGTTATTCGCGATTAAAAATGTCACTTTATGAGCTAAATTTTCGTCGTTTGCGGGAGGTTTTAATGTATTTCTTTAATATGAAGAAATCTGCCCTGCTGAGGCTCACCGAATGCTCTCAGACACTTATGGTGAGGCCGCTATGAGTGAAAGAACGTGCCATGAGGGGTTTCAACGCTAAGACCGGCATAGAGGTGGAAGAGCGAAAGTTTTTGAAGATGAAAAATTAGTGGCATTGCTCAATGAAGACTCGTGTCAATGTCAAGAAGAGTTGGCAATATCATTGGGAGTGACTCAACAAACGATTTCCAAACGTCTCAAAGACCTGGGAATGACTCAGAAGCAAGGATATTGGTTGTCTTACGAGTTGAAACCGAGAGATATTGAACGCCATTTGTTTGCTTGTTTACAGTTGCTTGAAAGGCACAAACGGAAGGAATTTCTGCATCGCATTGTGACTGGGGACGAAAATGGGTTTATTTCGATAATTCTAAGCATCGAAAGTCATAAGGATATCCCGGCCAGGATTCCACGCCGACGGCCAAATGGAATATTTATGGCTCCAAGGTCAAGCTCTGTATTTGGTGGGACCAGCTTGGTGTAGTGTATTATGAGCTGTTAAAACCACCTGAAACAATCATAGGGGATCGTTATCGAACGCAATTAATGCGTTTGAGATGAACATTGAAAGATAAACGGCCGCAATACAGCGAAAGACACGATAAAGAGATTTTGCAGCCTGACAATGCTCGACCCCATGTTGCGAAAGCGGTCAAAACATACTTGGAAATGTTGAAATGGGAAGTCCTACCCCATCCGCTGTATTCTCCAGATGTTGCTCCCTCTGACTATCACCTGTTTCGATCGATGGCACACGGCCTGGCTGACCAGCACTTCCGGTCTTATGAAGTCCAAAATTGGATCAATTCGTGGGATCGCTTCAAAAACTGACCAGTTTTTTTAACGCGGGATTCGAATGCTGCCTGAAAGATGGGAGAAAGTAGTGTCCAACGATGGACAATACTTTGAATCATAAATGTACAACCAGTTTGATACAATAAAGCCTTGAATTTTGAACAAAAAAACGGTTGGAACAAAGTTGTAGACCTTTTATAAAATACTTTCGTTGTATGTTCTACACAATTAATTTGGTCTTTTTAGTTTGAACTGAAATTTTTATAAAAATAACTTATTTATTGATTAATCAACAAGCAAGAATCAGAAAAATACTAAATACTAAATACTTACACAAATTTTAATACCGCTATACCTCCTTTTATAAAACCGATTTTTGTAAACGGGAAATTATAATATCCACAGTAAACCTTTACAAACAATTGAGACTAGATATCGAAACTCTAGTCGTATGGTAGTCCCCAACACATGAGTTAGGAATTCCTATAGAAGACGGGAAACACGTCACGAGTAGGATACGTCACGTTGGGGAACAGATCCGCTATGTCGGATGTTCCCGTAGTCAGTATGATGACGGGAGTTTCGGTCATCCATGGAAAATTAATTAAGATGTAGGTCCAGTCGCTGAATAGCGTTATTTGCTAATGAGCCTCTAATCCTAAATCCTTTGAAAGAAATGAGAGTTTGCTAATATTGTAAACATTTCAATAGTCGATTATTTAAATCCGATTCGGTTTTTATTAATTTACCATTATTACGTCAGAGATGAAGCAGCAGTTCAAACAGTATTCCAAGCTATTGTGTCTCGATGCCAAAGAAAAAAAAACAACTCTACGCTAGGTGCCAAAGATAATTAAAGTGATTCTATCTGCAGGAAAATTCATGGTTACGGTTTTCTGGGATTTTTATTATATGATGTTCATAAATTAGCCAACAAAATGCATTTCTTAATCCTATATATGCCACTTTTGTTTGAATACGTATTGTTGAAAATGAAAATACGTCTCATAACTAAAGGAAATTATAGTTGAAAATACAATTAATCTTTCTTCAATTTATTTCACAAAATTAGGACCGCCAGAGAATTTTTAAACTACTAACATTTTTGGCTTTTGTACAGAATTTTTTCTACGTGCAAAGCAGCCATTTTTCACCCAGAAAGATTTTGTTTTAGATTTTATCCAAAAACCAGGAATAAAACCCTTTAAAGGGAAAATAAAAATGTGGCGCTCCGCCAATGACAAAACGGAAAAGAAAGAGAGAAGTAACGTGGTGTCTTTCTCGTTCATTCTATTACCGACTTGCCAAATATGCACGTGGTAGTCGATCACGTGTTATGTAACATTCGACCAAGCAGAAGATTATGACGCAGCAATGACGAATCGTTTGCCTGACTGTATTAAGCAAACATGATGTAATCCTTTCGTATTAAATATGATCATTATTGTTTTCCGAGCAATCAAATGTACAAATCTAGTAACGCTATGATTTGTGGTGTAATATATTCTAAATTAAATGAAATTGAACTTGGAAATAAGAAAAGTAGTAACATAAAATATTTATTAGGTTTTATTTAATGCATCGTTTTAGTAAAATATTTATTGGTTTTACAGCAGTTTGACTTCAATAATTTATGTAATTGCATATGTTTGAAAAATAGCTACGTAAGTATTTTAAAGTTGAAATTAAACTGGCCATGTGTATAGCTAAATTGCGAAAATTCGTAAATTTGAATAACGATTGGTAAATTTGAATACGATGTGATAAAAAAATTGCAATACTCAGTAAAATCATAAATTTTTAAACCAACATATAGTCAAATAAGCGATTCTCAAAAGTAGCATAACCAGTGTTAATTATTGCCAAAATTCTCTAGACAACTAAGAAGAACTACAGACCAGGAACATAGGGGACAAAAGTTCTGTCATTAAAGATTGACAGAATCTTAAGGTAAAAAGGAAATTGTTTTCTTAGACAGAGGTAAATGAGAAAATAGCAACACACTCCATATTTTGCTATATTTGTTCTTTTGGGATCATTTCCTATTTTCCAAGATTAATATTATCCCTTGCTATTAGGGTTGCTATTTATGTATCCGGAATAATAAATAAAAACAAATATTTATCATTGAAAATTGTTTTATTGTTTTTCAAAATATTCTCCGCGATGATCGATATGCGTTTGCATACATTTGAACCAATTTTCATAACACTTTTTCCATTCCGATTGAGGTATCTCCAAAGCATGCATTTGGAACGCATCAACCGCTTCTTCTGTCATCGAAAATCGTTCATCAGGTAGTTTACGTTGTACAAACTACGTTTACATCAGGTAGTTATTATACTTCACGAACGGGAACAAAAAGAAATCATTGGGTGCCATACCCATCAATTCGATGGTTTGACCGGTCAAATATTGAGTTGCTGCGTCGCTGGTTATTTTTTCATATTTATTCAAAGACTTCTGGCAAACAAAGGTTGTGTACCATTCAAAATTGGCCGTTCTACAATTCTCTAGTGGAACTGTAGTCACATGCCCATTTCTCCAAAAAAAAACGACCATTTCCTTTGAAGTGCTTCTTGTGCGAACAACTTTTATTGGCTTTGGCTCATTTTGAAAGACTCATACAGTCGACTGCTTTTTATTTTCGGGCTCATACGCATATACCCAATATTCGTCACTTCTGTGGATGTTATATATGGCTTTTGACGCACCACGATTATATTTTTTGAGCATCAATCTTTTTTTTTTATCAATCATCAATTTTCTTTGCATCAATCAACATGATCCTTTTTTTGAGCGATTGTCAAATATGCGAGAGAGCTAAATGTTCATATAAAATCTTGTGTATGCTTGAAATACTAATGCCCAGGGATGCCTCAATCTAGCGGTATGTCACATACCGATCTTGCTTTACCAGTTCGCACACCGTATCGATGTTTTATGGTACAACAACCGATTTTGGACGACATTCTTTAAATTTGTCCGTGAGCAAACGACACCTGCGATTGAATTCACTAAACTAGTGATATACAGTGGTTTTAGATGGTGCTTCATCTTCAAAAGTCGAAGTAAGTTGATCGATGCACTGTTGTTGAAATAATCCAGGTCGAAAGGCTTAGTAAATTATTGCACGAAAATTTCCACAGTTAATTCCATTTTTAACTGAAATGAAATTTTCAAGTCACTAGACAACACAAATAGCATTCGGATGACTAAACGTTCTGAGTACGTATACAGTCAACAATGTTAAACTTTATGATGCATATGCCAGATGGTGCCTAGCAACACCATTGTTGCCAATTCCGGATACATAAATACCAACACTCGTAATGATATGATATATAAAACAGATTGGAATGAGTCTTTTTTTTAGTTTTTTAGTCAACCATCAGAGAAGACAAGGCATTGTTGAAGTATGCCTTAAAACGTGGGAGAGCCCTTACCAGAGGATTGATGGTTTGGAGTGGACCTAGCGTGGGAAGCTAAATTCCTCTTCCTGATCCTGATCTCCTCTTGTATTTCTTTAAGGCTATTTAAATACTCTAATGCACTATCATGACATTTTGGAGCCAGTTGGATGCACGTTTGCATGCTTGCACGCATGCGCCCGCATATGCTTGATTGCTTGTTTGTTGCGACCGAATAAAGCAAACAAATTTCCTGAAAAAATGGTCATTGAAGTCGGTGCTGTTAATGCAATTTTACTAAATTTTTCGGGCTTCTATAACAGTAGATGAAACAAGGACTCATCATTATATGTCAGAGACGAAATAGTAGTCCAAACGGTGCGTAGGAGCTGGGGAAAGGGCACCAAAGAAAGTGAAAACGGTTCCATCTGCAGGAAAAGTCGTGGCTATAGTTTTCTGGAATTCCCGTTTCATGGCGCCCATAGACTATCTGGTAAAAGGCAGAAATAGTACCGAGCAATATTACGCTTTACTACTGGAGCAATTTAAGGATACTATTCAGGCAAAACTTCTACATCTGGCCAAAATGAAAGAGCTCTTTCACCATTATCATGCGGTTGTACAACGTCTCGGATTGTTGCTGCAAAACTCCATGCCCTACCCTTCGAAGTGCTTTCACATGCACCCTATTCGCTGAATTTGTCTCCCAGCGATTACTTTCTTTTCCACAATAATTATATTATATGTTAGGCTAAAAATTCATGAAAAAGGGAAGTAAATAATATGTGGCCAGTTAGAGAGGTAATATTTTAAAGCAATATTCTATTTTTAATAGTTCAATTTTAGCCGTTGCATTTTACCATATTTTCTGAAAAAACTCAACAAGTTATAATATGATGCTGCTTGATTACGCGAATATGTCGGACGCTAACGTACATTACATTCAAGCTGTAACAGTTATTGATAGGGAATCAAACTTTTCACGTTTGATATTGACATGATATATGTAGTTATAGAATGATGCATTTAGTTAATAGGTCACAATGTATCTCAAATAAATCGTTTTACCAAATTATTGTTGTTTCTCCATTTTAATTTTGTTTGGCCAAGTGTATATATGCATTCGAAAGCCCTTTTCTTATTTACAAAATTATTAGTATCATTTTTCGGAAAACTTAATTTTAAATGCTTTTGAAATGGAAAATCCAGGCGGTAAAAAAATTTTCGACATTCGCTATATATCGCCTTCCGTCGTGATCACAAATCTACAGAAGCAGTTTGATGCATTTGTGCTGTTTATGGAGAGGACACTATAGCTGATCAGACTACTCAAGATTGGTTTGCCAAATTCAAAAATGGCAATTTCGACCTGGAGGACAAGCCTCGTTCTGGTCGACTTTCCAACTTCAACGAGAACCATCTTAAAGCGCTGTTGAAGGAGGACAGCCGTCAAACATGCCGATAATTGTCTGAGAAGATGGCCCGCTGCTTTCTAACATTTACTCAAAAACTCTTAGCTTTGGTTACACAAGAAACTAACCGACTACAAGGAAAATCGCCGCAATGAAACTGCTCAAAATCTCGCTCAAAAACACCGAGCAACACGCGGACATTATCACCGATTCTTGTACAGAATCATCATGGGAGATGAGAAATGGTGTCTCTGCGTCAATATGAAGCAAAGGAAGGAATAGATGGATGCAGAAGATACGCCAAAACCGAGAATTAGTCAAGATCTCCATCCTAAGAAGACAATGCGTTTGGTAGGACTTGGAGGGTCTCGTGTACTGGGAAATGATGGAGAAGTAGCCTGTTAATGAAACGCTACCTCGCCCAGCTGCACCGTGTAAATGAAGTTATTATACTATAAAAACGACCCGATCGACAAGGCCAAGTCATCTTGCTCCATGACAATGCACAAAGTAACCTCTTCTGGATCCTCGTATTTTCCATATCTTATGCCACCGATTATCACCTTTTCCGCTCGGTGTCTGACCAAATGAGAGGCGTAACCTTCGTGAACGATGAGGACCTCAAAAAGTGGCTTAACAACTTCTTCGAGTTCAGGCCAGGTGATTTCTGGCGAAACGACATCAGTAAATTGGTCGGGATTTGGGAGTAGGTCATGAACAATGACGGATATTATATCACTAATTACTTTGTTGTTATAATTGTTGCTTTTTTCAATACAAATTTCTAAAAAACGACGAGAACTTATGGAACAAACCAATAGAAGGCTACACATTCATTTTATCGATATTGAGTTTTACTAGTTTATACCATATACTTTTTGTAAATTTATTGTAGCTTTTATTACTTGATAAATCAATTGATCAACAGTATATCTAAATTATGTATTTGATTATTTGATGACAGCTTATAATTATATTTCAAATTTGAACATCAATTATTTTTTTATCGTTAGTAAGTTGCTGTAGAAAATATGTTCCATCAAATAGTACCGTTCTGATTTCTAGTCTGACATAAATATATGGGATATGAAAAAGTAACAATAACATGTTTATGGACTATTTATTAAACCGTTTCCGTGAAATATTACCTGGTTTTATAGCATTTTGGTTCCAATAATTTTCGTACTTTCATTTGTTTGAAAATTAGTTACGAGATTATTTTTAAACTAAAACATAAACTGGTCATGCTTATGGTTAAATAGCATACATGCGTTAAAATTTTTTCAACATCGTAAACTAGGATATACACCCACATATTATTATACGAGGTGTATTGAGAGTTAAAACCACTTTTTAACATAAATCAGTTTATATAATATTCAATTGCAAAGATAATTAATCCACACTCACCGTCATAATTGCTCATTACTGCCGCCGCCCCCCGAACGCCAGCAAGGGTCTCACGAGAATTGTCATTCTAGAGAGACAATTTGTGCCTTTTACCAGACTCTATGAGCAGCGCACCATGACCATCTCAAAAGCAGGTACCCATGATTTTTCCTGCAGATGGAACCGTTTTTGCTTACTTTGGTGCACTTTCACCTGCTCGCACCCACTGTTTGAATTGCTGATATTTCTCGGGAGTGTAATGATGAATCCAGGTTTCATCTACTATAATAAAACATGAAAGAAACTCGCTTTTCGCGTTTAATAAGTCTAAATATTTCTGAGAAGTGTTCATTCGAATGGGTATTTGGACGACTGCTAACAAAGCAGCTTTTTGTTTCAGCTTTTTGGATATGAAAAAGCTAAGCTCCAATTTGTCTGTATTTTCGAATAATTTTCATACATTATGAGTTGCGTAGGAATGTACATTTAATTGTGCCAAACTTCAAAGGGTGGTTCTAAACCCAGCTCAACTCCCATCCTTCCCAAGATATTTGAGATTTGATTTTGCACCTTTGCAAACACCTTTTCACAGAAATGGCCTAGCGTATCCCATTTTCAAGTACCTGCTTCTTCTTTATATCATGAGATAATTGAAATTATTTGTACCTGACTTTGGACTGGACAATGAGGAAATTACCACAAGACCTCAGAGGAGGTATTTCCACAGTATTCTACGAACCTTTAAGGGCAGTTTTATTGTTTTCTATAGTTTAGCTTGTTTCTGTCTCGTTTATAGTACAGTCAAGTGTTTAAGACGATTTTTTATAAAATGGCAAGTACTAGTCGTGATGTTGCAAAAATCCAGTGGATAAGTTTTGTTATATATATGGACGATTTATTTTAAAGTCACAAGCTATATCTATATCCGACGAAGTTTTTAGTGCCAAATTGGAGATCAAGGTAAAAGATGGACTCCTTATGTTTGCTGTGTGAGTTGTCACGTAAATTTAGTGCATTGGATGCATCGCAAGAAAAGTTTTATGCCGTTTGCTGCTCCTATGATGTGGAAAGTACCTACCATGTAAGTGGTGGCTACTTAAAAGTGATGCAAAACTAAAAAAAGGCATATTTATTGGACCTCAAACAAGGGAGCTTCTAGGTGATTTCCGTTTTCAAGAAAAATGAAATGAAGAGAAATTGGCAGCTTGAATGTGTTTTGTAAGGGTAGTGAAAGGATTTCCGGGCAACAAGAAAGATGAAAACTATAAAAACCTCATAGATGAACTCTTGAAAGCCTATGAAATTTGCCTCCTGAACTTAGGTCAGTTCCTCATAGCCAGGTACTACCGATACCGATTGCGCCTTTAAATCTGGACAACATGTTTCCCGGTGATTCTAATTCTTGACGAGCGTCCAGGATAGCCGAAAACGTTTGAAGATGTAGATTTGCAATCATTATTGGTGTCCAATCCACCATTTCCGAACGTCAATACGCATTGGGAAATATCCAGAAGGAAGGGAAATCGGTTCCATATGAATTGAAGGAAAGATACATTGAAAAGCGAAAAACCACTTGCGAAATTTTGCTTGCCAGACAGAAAAGAAAAAGTTTTTTTTGCACCGAGTTGTATGAGGTGAGGTGAAAGCGGATCTATTTTGACAACCTAAAGCGCAGAGAACCATGGGTAGATCCAGGTCAGCCTTCAACATCACCACCAGTGCGCAATATACATGGAAAGAAGGCTTTGCTCTGTATTTGGTAGGATAGTACGGGAGCTGTGTATTACAAACTGCTGAAACCTGTTGAAATGATTACTGGCGATCGATACCGACAACAATTGATAAAATTGAGCCGAGCATTGCAAACAACTAGAATACGCCCAAACGCATGATAAAGTCATTTTTCAACATGATAATGCTCGGCCTCATGTTGCAAAATGTGTAAAAAACTATTTAGAAAACGATAAATGGGACGTCCTACCCCTCCCGCCGTATTCACCGGACTTAGCCCTTTTGGACCACCACTTATTTCGATCGATGCAACACAGACTTTCAGAACAATATTTACATTCTTACGAAGAAACAAAAATTTGGCTTGATGAATAGTGGGCCTCAATAAATCAAAAGTTCCTTTGACGCGGAATCTATTCTTTCTAGTACTTTGATTATTAAGGTACTTTATTTTGTTATTCAAATTTTGCGAATAAAATCGACATTATTAACCGAAACACCTATTAGCTAATTAATTCTAAACTATATATCTATATAATATGTGCCTAACTGGCGAAAGGTTTAGAGATGTTTGTGGAAAAGGTAAAATTACTCCGAAGACCCTAATAAATTTAATGTTATCCTTGCTGTATGTGGACCCGCAATATCTTTGTGATAAATTAGATCCTGGGGTGTTCTAAAGTATATCAGTACATCTAATTACAGGATTTATTGTCAGGTTACTTTGAACGAACACCAAAGGTGATCTACTATCATGAGGAAAATCTCCTCACACCATATTCTCTACAGTACTTTACACTTATTCTCTTCAAAAAAAACTGGTTGCTCCTTTTTTCTAGCAAATGCAGATATTTAGGGCAGAATGTTGGAAGTAATATAAGAGCCAAAGGAAAATGGAAACACTTCCGGCGAATATGGTGAATGGTGAAGTGCTTCAAAACGTAGGTCATAGCGTTCTGCAGGAATAACCCGAGAGGTGTGTGCAAGCGCATTATCATGATGAAAGAGCACTTTCTTTTGGCGGGATGTGAAGGTTTAGCTTGAATAGCACTTTCCAGTTGGCGCAGTAGTGAAATGTAAAACTCCCCGGTGAGGATCCTGTATATTGCCAAGTAGTCTATGAGTACCACACTACGAGAATCCTAGAAAACCGTAAAAAAACTTTTTTTGCAGATGGAATTCCTTTTCTTTTTTCCTTTCTTTTTGTATGTTCGTTAGAGTTTTAACTCCTTAAAACAAATTACCTTATAACAACTCGACCATCTTTTAGTATAAGTATAATAAACATAAATAGATTTCAATCGAAAAATGGTCGACATTCTGGGAAATAATTTTATTATGAATATACCGAGCTGTACAAATAATGATTTAAACTTTTCCTTGTAAAAATTCCCACATCCTCTAGTATTTCCTGTTTCAAATAATATTTGTGTCTTTTATATGAAGGATTTAAATGTCGGGTTAATATGGAGAGCGAGGAATTTTTTTTTTATGAGGAGGCAACACTGATTTTCCTTAGCTTGTTTTATTTTGCAAGTATGATAAATTACTTCAAATTGGTTTTGAAATAACATATTTGAATTCAATACAGATCGATGATAATACAAATTATTAACAGGGTTTCATTACCTAGTGGTAATGTTTTGGGAGATTCCTGGTTTTAAAAGGGCCAGAAATGGCACAATAGAGACTATGCCATTAGTTGGTACGTATCTATAATAAACAAATTGTTTTTACCATATTATACACAGTGTATGTAACATTATTACATAAATAAAACTTGACATAAAAAAATTGTCACTTCATATATTCCCGTTGGCCTGCAATCTAACGACAAAGCTAATGATTGAAATCAATCAGACTGTCTATACAATTCGTGACATCCTGAATTCATGCTAATAATTCAGCTAAACCAGAAATTATTTGAATTAAAATTAGAACCCATTCTAAATTTTGTTGTTTTAACTAATTGTTTTCATCCAACCGTCTTGACTTTCGTCAAAGCATCCACTGTTGATATCAAATCACTAATAACAGATAGGTATTCAAACTATAAAATCATTTATCAAAATGTTGTCAAAATAATTCGATAGATGTAATTTTATTATACTTAATAATAGTATAAAAGCATACGTATGTTAGTTATGTATGAAAAATAAGGTAATTTGTATTACTTACCTAAAAACACAGAGGAACATCCTATTTTGACCTTGATATCCAGTTACCTTATTTTAGGTCAGATCGATACATAAATACAAGGAGTTTTCATTTATAACAAGAGTTGATAATATATTAATTATTAATCAGAATGTTTTATGATATATTTTGTTGAATATATACTTTATTTAAGGTCTTATACACTTTCATGCTTTATTTTAATTCTGAAGAAAAATATGTTAATTTTTTTCAAGAAACAATTTGAAAAGTTTCAAAAAACAATTTGAAACTATTAAAAATATTCAATAATTCGAGTTTTAAATGTTCATTCACATGTTTAATATTACTGATTTAGTATATTTAATTTATAATAAACACTTCCTTTTAAATGTAGTTCACCTTTATTTAATATCTTCATAAGCCGAAATAGCTCAGTTGGGAGAGCGTTAGACTGAAGATCTAAAGGTCCCTGGTTCGAAACCGGGTTTCGGCAAAATATTTTTTATTATTGTTGTAATGCGTTCAGTTATTCTGAGTAATTCATAGGCTACTGTTAGATTGAAAGAAAGAACAGAGATTGTAAAATTTTATTTCATCAAATAAAAGTAATTGTCATCATATTCGACTAGCTGAAGCAACGCAAACTTCAAGCCTCCAGTCATATGTTTAAAGTATTATTATACCATTCTAAATTATAAACATGTCAAATTCAAGTCACCAAAACAGTTATGGCATTTTTCGGACAAGTTATTTTAAAGTTAATTTTATATGAATGATCTAAGACAACCTAAATTTTGTCTAGAAATGGCACATCATCATCTATTATCATTTATCATTTATCATGTGTTATACTAAATATTTTATATTTTGGTTATACATTTCGTTATTTTAACATTTTTTTTTTATTTTAAACGTATAATAATAATTGTTGCTTATACATGTATATCCAAATGTATATAGAGCTGGAACTTGATTATTTCAATAAAAAAATATTATGTGAAATACTTGATTCATCGCCATCACAATACACAAGCTTTAATTTATGGTTGCCTCGCATATTACTCAGATTTGTGTACTGTGGGTTGCAGTATAAAGCTATAGATTGACAGTGGTTGCTGAACCCATATTGTGTTTTTAGCGAGTGTTGCCGTGCACCTGATGAACTATAAATTAAATTTCAACATAATTACAATATGACGAAAGTACCAGTATCGTTATATATTGTAATTTATAACTCTTCGTAATGAAAATTAGAGGATCAGGAGTATTTCGAACTCTAGCAATTATACAAAGATATGGATATTGCAAACTGTGGGAGAGTTCAGCAACACAGATGGGTGGGACACGTGGCAAGAATGGCAGAAAACCGGTTACCAAGGAAAATCATAGAATGACGAACCTAGGGTAACAGAAAGCACACCAAAAGACAGTATACACAAAATAAGTATACCAAAGAGAGGGTGTAGGATAATGTAAAAAGAGGTGCTGAAGATTTACTGCACATAAAATATTGGCAAGGGGCTACTGGAGATCGATTCTCCTTTCCTCCCTTTTATCCTGCACCCCTCCCCTACTCTTTTTTTACACTTTTGGGCGAAATGGCCGATCAAATACCAGAAGAGGTACATATCCGGCATTGTATACTTTTTGAGTTTCACAAGAGTAGGAACGCAACAATTGCTACCAAAAACATTTGCGATGTTTATCCAAGTGCATAAGAGGTTCGTAAATGCCAAAGATGGTTTTATAAGTTCAGATCTGGTAATTTTAATCTTTCTTTCCGACTCGTATCGATCAGAAAGACGAACAACTTTAGACAATGAGGTGTTAAGGGCCGAAGTGGAAGCAAATCCTTGTTAGACAATTGAGGAACTGTTAAACTCTCTTAACCAACCTTGGTCGATCATCCACGAACATCTGCAGCAGATTGGTAAAGTAAGCAGAGCAGGTGTTTGGGTCCCGCATTCCCGAAGAAAACAAAGCTAACCGATCCACCACATGCAACTTATTGCTCCAACGGCACAATACAGAAACGTTTTTGATCGCTTGGTCACTGGAGATGAAACATCCTGTATGATAATTCAAAACAAAAAAGGCAATAGCTTTCTCCGAATGAATCGCCACGAAGTACTGCTAAGCCAGGTTTTCATCCCAAAAAGGCGCTTTTGTGTGTTTGATGGAGTTTTTGCGGAATCGTTCATTTTGAAGTGCTGAAGTATGGATATATTTTGAATGCAAACCTTTATTGTGAACAATTCGAGAGAGTAAAGCAATCTTTAATTGAAAGGTATCCAGTGATTGTCAACAGAAAAGGTGTTATTCTGCAACACGATGATGCAAGAGCTCACTGCGCAAGACGAACCTTGGAAAAAGTTAATGGATTGAGTGGGAGGTACTGCTTCACCCACTATACTCGCTCGACATTGCACCATCGGATTTCCATTTATTCCGATCGCTACAACACTTTCTACGTGACAAAAAAATTAAAAATTTTGATGATATCCAATATGCCTTCTCCAGATATTTTGCTTGTTGAAAAAAATTACAACATTATTTTCCGGTCCCCCCTATATAATCTTTTTCATGATTTACTGTGCTAAAGTGTTTTCACGTCTGTACTGTCAATGGCAATCAGCAGATAATAAATATTCAAAAAAAAAATTATATAATGTTGTAAATAGTAATCTTTTGTATATATTTTTAATATTGGTTTTCAAAAATAATGAAAAATGTTAAATATTGAATAACCAAAAAATATTTTCTAGTTTTGTAATTATTTTTTGAGCGAAAAAACAATATAAATCATAATTAGAAAAAAAAACACATACATACTTTTTAAATCGCTAATTTTATTTGAATAAAAAATACACTGTTAAATGTAGGTAATAAAACTTCAATTCTTCTATTGGAACCTTTGGTGTGAAACACTAAACTTGAAGAGATTTACCACTAAACACCAAATCACTTTTTTGAACTGCTCGACGCACGTTTCACTAACCATGTTAGCATTATCAGGAGATGGTTCAATCTCAGATTAAGATTATCTCCCGATCATCTTTGCGATTAAATCTCCTGATGATGGTTAGCGAAACGTGCGTCCAGCAGTTCAAAAAAAGTGATTTGGTGTTTAGTTGTAAATATCTTCAAGTTTATAATAAAAGTTCCCCCAACTACGATAATATATTACAGTAGGTTATAATATGTAAACTACATTAATAATCAATTCAGAATAAAAACAATCACTACCCAAAATTATATACATATTTGTTTGATTGTTTCCATTGAAGTTTGCAATACTTTTAAAACCATATCGATTCTTCAAACCACCACACTAAAAAATACACCCATACTACATTATTGCTTTAATTAAGGCTTTCAGTATTTTTAAAACGATGGCGATTTTTCGTCTTACATGTTTTACAAACCATACATTAGACTTGCAAAATAATATTTGCAAATATAAATAAATCTGGCTGCCAGCTAACTCTACTGCATGACCAGCTAGAGATTTCCCAAATAAAAGAAGGCACCTTTTTAAGTGGAAAACTTTTATAGTCGAACTGTGGGACTCTCCTGTTAAGATCTACCCACTAGAAGATTACTATCTACCACAACATATCCTGGAACCACTGTCAGTCTACCATCAGTCTTCAATGCCTATAATAAATTGCTAACCTATGTTTAATAATAACCTTTAATATAACCTTATCAAATAAATATGTTCAATTAATAGATGAAATGTACAAACATTCTGAAAATCACTAATTATTTTAATTGTTTTTGTTTTATTTAAAATAGAAATTACCATTCTCTTTACTTTTTGTTAGGATAGTAGGTTGGCTTTTCTATTTTTCTTTTTTTTTGCATACTCCTTCAGATGTTTGTTGTGATTCCATGGAAAACTGCTTTGCCAGTCCTTAATTTAACTAGTTGATGTTCATCCAACTGATCGCACAAATTTCTGTACTTTTCGACCATCTATAAATTAGATTATCCTGTAAAACTTTCATGAGTATAAAACTTTTCATATACGGTTACCTTCTAAATTGGTAGTCGAATTTTGTTCTTGTCTATTCTTGTCTAATTCTTGAATATTATTATTCGTATCCTACAAAATAGACGATCCTGTAGGGCTTTCTCATTGTTTCTACCCTCGGTTGTGTTGCTACATGTAGATTCTTTACGGACACTCAAGCATATTCTTTCTTATAAATTTGGCACGTTAATTTGTTTTCCCTACATGACTTAAATAATATAAATAAAAGGGAATTTGTGTCTCAAGGTCTCTCTAAACGGTAAATTAGCAAGAGCGAGATGCTCTTGAAATACTTCAAAATAGGGACATTCGTATGTGACCGAACATCAAGAACACCTGGGAACTGCATCCCAACAATTCGCCGTGCCATACAGTGGTTTCATTTAACGAGTTTTTGGAAAGTAATGAGTTTTTGGCACTGTGGCTCCGCATTATCACCATATTCACCACTCCAAGGACACCATTTTGAGGCATTGGAGAACACCGAAAAGGCCCTAATCGACTAGAAAATTTTGTTCACGAAAATAATTGCTACGGACCATCAAGTGATTTTAGGTAGTCCAAATTACGCCACTAGTCTCATTACTTTATTTACACACCTCGTAAAAAAGGATTAACCGATGTAACTATTTTACGATGTCCCAAATAATTTCTAACTGACTGTATGTTGCGTTTGATTGTAATCTTCTATTTTTTAATTTAAAAATTTTTGGGGGTTGGGCAATATTTAATTTGGATAGATTTCTGAATGATGACGTGATATGAGAAGAGAACATGAACGATTGTTCTTAACATGGGCGAAGATATCTAGGATGCTTGATATCAATTATATTTACAATAATAATCTATGCGAAGAATTTGGTACATAGTTGACAAGTAGTTTGAAGGTCGTTAGAGAAAAATCCGTTTCTGATTCTACCAGTCACTCATTCACAGCAACAAACTGTTGAGAAAAGTAAGTTTCTTTTAAATACTTCTTCGCTTTATGCTCAATATCAGCTCAAGGGATGGATATAGAACCAAAGTCGATGATATAATATCACATATTACTTAACTTATATGGCAATGGCTGGACATGTAGATAAACAGAGTCAGGATACATGGACATCGAAAATAACTTACTTGTGAATAAACAAACAAAACATTGTATAGGCAAACTACAAGAGATGGCTGGATGATATTAAAGGGCTAGTAGGACGGAAGTGATTTCAGGTGGCATAGGGCACAGAAGCATGGAACCGTATGAAGGAGGCCTATGTTCGGGAGTTGGACGGGGAATGTTTGATAATACTTTTTCAATTTAGTGTTAAAAATGAACTTATACGATAATTGCTGGGGCTCGTATCTGGAGAATCGAGCGACTGCTCAAAAACTGTGAAATCATCATTGTGTTTGAATTATTGAAATACAACTCTGTCGATCTAGTGGACTGTCCTGGTGAAACAATACGTCATTCTCAATTCTCCCCATCTTTCAGTGGTTTTACGAGCTTTTGGTGTAAGATGAGCACACTATTAACTTTTTCTAAATGGTTCCAAAAAATTGATGATTGATGATTTTGTTGACTAAAAAAGTTATGAAAAAGTTATGTAGGAGTTGAACTATTATGCCGTCGTTCGTTTCTTAGTACTTTTTACTCTGATTCAAAGTGAGTGAGTTAGTGGGTCTTGGTTTCATTACTGCTATAAAGCTGTTTAAAAATATTTTTTGATCTGTGTTAATTATTGATAAATTTGGCTGATGCGCTTTTGATCCTCCACAACCGTTCGTGCTGTAGGATTATATCCACACAGCTATTTCATAAACCAGATTAAAATTTTCTTTGAGCCACTGTTTTCTGTGCTCCCACACCTGATGAACCACCATTATTAAAAAATAAGATGAATTTTCAAATAAAACATAAAATATTTATTATATTATCTAAATTTATTTTCTCTCCTTCATATTTTTCTCACTTCATTCTTTCTCTCCACATATTTCAACGTTTATTTTTTCAGTCTTTGATACAGTTTTTATACGTGACTTACTTATTTCCTTCAAAGAACCAGTAAACTCTCTTGGTTTCTATGGACTAAAAACGGCGTCAGCGAAGTTGTTTCGTCAATCAGGGAACAAGGCGAATTCACACAGTGCCATATTTGGTGAATATGGAGTTTGTTTGATTTTTTTCGAAGAAATGCCGCATTCGTCGGTGTGCGTTGGTGTATTATCGTTATGTAAAAATAATGAATTGTGTGTGTGTGGCTGAACGGTTGTTTTTTTTTCGAATGAACTCAAAAATTACACATAACGCTTAAAAAGTATTCTTTATTAACGGTTTAATTAGTTGAAAGGAACGTTTTTGTTAGATAATACGGCGGTAATCAAAAAAGAAAAAAATACCACGATACTCGTTTGATTGCTTAGCTGTTTCTGGATGCATAGATATATGTTTCATGACCAGTAATTATGCGTTTCAGACTATCATTATCGGAAGAAAACATCTCTTCAGCAGCTTCAAGACGACGATGTTAAAAAATACTATTTTCGGAACAAGACGAGAAGACACACGAGACAATCCCAAATTATTGTTTAAAATTGATTGAATTGACTAAATTATACTTCTGTAGTATCTGCAATAATTAATCAGTCTCTAATACCCAATCGGCGATTATTCAATAAAATATCTTTTATTTTGATCATGGTTGATGGAAGATCTTCCCGAACGATGTTCATCTTCAACTAGTTTTCTACTATCACTAAAATTTGTGTACCACACACCACAAACAGTTTTTTTTTACTTAGCGTTTTCGCCGTAAGACTCTTGTTTTTAGACAAAATTTTAAGAAAATTATTTGCTTGATAAATTTTCTGATATTTTTAAAAATCGCCAATAAAAATTGTTAACTAGACTAGTTCTAGACTTCTAGAATTTCTAAGTTAATAAGAGAAACTTAATACATCGGTCAATAACTCTTCGGTCTGATATAGATCGCTTCACTTATGAAAAATCCTGACAAAGAATGACAAACTATCTACTATTTTCTGAGTTGTTGTGCTTTAAGTGACGTTACTTTTGTTATTTTCAAAACAATGTAAAAAAAAGGATTTCGTGTGTTGATTAAGAAAAATACCGTTGAAGCAAAACAATGGTTTGATAAACATTACCCGGATTCTGCCTCAGGGAAATCAACCATAGTTGATTGGTATGGTGAATTCAAATGTGGCCGTACAAGCACCGATGATGCTGAACGCTCTGGATCTCCAAATAAGATTGTTACACCAGACAACAGAAAAATTCACAAAATTATTTAGCAAAATTGTTAGCAACGCTGCTGGAGATATATATCGAAAGGAAGTATTTATACTATTTTGCATGAACATTAGGGAATGCGTAAATTGCTAGCGAAATGGGTATCACGTTTGCTCACAGCGGACCAAAAACAACAACGCATTGATGTTTCTGAGCAGCATTAGGAGCAGTTTAAGCGAAATAATTCCATAATTTTAATTTTACTTTAATTAAAATAATTTAATTATTTTTTCACGCGGAATATGACAATGGATGAAACATGGATCATTATACTCCGGAGTGAAATCGGCAGTCAGCTGAGAGGGCAGCAGCCGGTGAAAGCCGTCCAAAGCGACCAAAAACACAACCAAGGTTATGGCCTCTGTATTTTAGAATGCGCATGGGATATTGATCATCGATTATCTTGAGAAAGGTAAAACCATCAATAAAGAATATTACATAGCGTTATTGGTGCACTTGAAGGACGGGAGAAAAGGCTCTAACAAAAAAAGTGCTGTTTCACCAAGACAGTGCACCGTGTGCATTGGCAACGATGACTGAACGACATGAATTGCATTTCGAATTGCTTTCTCATCCACCGTATTCTCCAGATCTGGCCGCCAGCGACTATGCCCTTTTCTTAGTCCTCAAAAAATACTTAATGAAAAGAAATTTCGCTCGAATGAAGAGGTAATTGCCGAAACTGAAGGATATTTTGAAGGCAAAGAGAAATCGTTCTATAAAAAAGGTGTAGAAATGTTAGAAAAGTGTTGGAATTATTGTATTTCTCTTCGAGGAGAATATATTGATGAATAAAGTCGAAATTTGCAAAAAAAGTATGTTTTATTCGTCACACCGGGAACTTATTGATCATGTGTTGTCACTTATTGATCGATGTGTTTCATTAACAAAAATCTCTTCTGAATTAAAAATTCTTATACCAGTTTTTTATTTTGTTTATGAAGGGGTATCATTCTTAGAACCGCATCTTGTGGTGAGTTGTAAGAAGAATCACCCAATACGTACGATAAACATGCATCCGCATGTGCAAGTAACTGTCAATATATGTATAATATGTAAATAAAATGTCAATATATGTCAATAATACAACATCGTCAACTTAGGGCCGGTTCTACAATGCAAGAATATACCAGGTATAAGCTATACTTGGAATACCTTTTGAAACGCCTGTAAACACCCGCCCGACGTTTCAAATTTTATTTCAAGTATAGCTTATACCTGGTATATTCTTGCATTGTAGAACCGGCCCTTATAGCGTAAACCTGTTAAATCCATTTTTAGTCCTTTATGATATATTTATACCGTTTAAAAGAGAAAAAGATAGCGCATCGGCTAGATAAAACATCTAATTACAAGAATGGTCGTAAGTTATCGAAATCGCGTGATGAGTAAAACAGCTAAATCCTTACCTGTGAACATTAACAGCTAAATCCGTGACTGACGCCATTTTGTACTTGTTTTTGTTACTGTCAGTTCGGCTCTCGTAATTATTTCCATTAATAGTGTTTTTTGTGTCGAATCGAAGAAGTTTAATGATTGAAATATTGCACATAATAATGCCTCCAATACTCCTCGTTTATCACGTGAAAACGGAAGTTCTGCTTCAAAGTCATTTGGTAAAGAACGTCTAGAGAATAATGAGAGGGTTTTTAGACTTTTTGCCTGTTATGGAATCTCATTACTCCCGTGCAACAACCGAAAAGAAATATTTACTGCCAGAGTGGAGTACGAAAAAAGCTTTATATGATTTTTATAAAAACGATTGTTATGTATCATGAGTTGTGCAGCCTCTATCCGTCGCTGTTTTTCATGATGTTTTCATGAAGCGGACTATTTAGGACATCAAAAGAAGAAATAAGAAGCCAGATTAGAAAAAAACAAAGACAAAAATGATGAACAAATTGTTTTCACGGTTGATTTACAGGCTGTGTTAATGACACCCAACTCAAATATCAGTAATCTGTATTATAAAACAAAACTTCATGTATACAATCTAAGTTTTATAATCTAAAAAATAAAGTCGGATTCTGTTATTTATGGAACGACACTGAAGGAGGCTTGAATTCTGAAGAGCTTGTAAGTATTTGGGTCGATTTAATTGAAAAAACAATCGGGCAGGAAGAAAACCAAAAGAAACTATTTTTTAATAGTGATGGATGCACATATTAGAACTGAAACTGCGTGATGTCTAATGCCTTGCTTTCTAGAGCTATGAACCACAACATAATAATTGAACAAAAGTTTCTTGAAGTGGGGTACACTTAAATGGAAGCAGACTGTATGCATTCCACTATTGTTGTTGTCAACTATCCTGTTGTCATGTTCCTGCGGATTATGTAGGTATCTGCAGAAGTGCTAGAAAAAAAAGCAAAACCTTTTACCGTGTCATATTTGAATTATCCATTTTTCAAGAAATTCAATGAAGTTCGGTTCTTTAAATGCAGTCGTCCTGGTCGCGAAAATGGTGATGGTAAAGTTACTGATATTCGGGCTCTACGGTATACTCCAAGTGGTGACATATTTTTCAAACTGCGATATTCTGACGAAAATTAATGTTTTCTGTTGTTCTGTGAAAATTAATCGCAGAAAATTATCGCAGGTCACACTGTTGCCTTTTGCTCGCTTATAACAATTGCATCACAATACAAGAAAAATCATAGCAAGGAAATTTGAGGACTTGCAATACTTAAAGGAGTCTTTGCCCGAAGATTACCGTCAGTATTACAATTTACCACATGACTGAAAGTAAAACTGAAGTTACACAACGTTCCTATTTTTGTTTTAAGTTACTTAATCGATAAAGAGAAATACTAGGATTCTAAATGATAAACTTGTAGCTTTTTAATGTTTCAAACGTTTATTATAGATTTTGCTTTACATATTTGTGACAGTGTGATATATTGTTAATTGATGGATTTATAGAGTTAAAAATATCATTTCCTAAATTAGTCGTAAAAATGTCAGATAACCAAGGTGAGATAGGCGAGCCCATTCGAAGATCGTGTTTTTGTTGATAAATCTCATTGTTATATTGAAAATAATTTTGTTCTGGGCAAACTAGGATTGCTGTTTATTTATTTTTTTTTGGGTTTTTCTTCACGATCTAAAACTCAAAAAAATATCAAAAATATCTGTTCTTATGTAAATAATCACTGAATAAAAAACAAAAAACCAAACGGAGACATTTCTCAGTGATTCTTTTTATGTAATAAATTTGCCTAACGAACAAAATTTTAAAAAATACAAACTTTTTAACGTTAACATTTCGGGAAGTCTTCTCCTCCCGTTTTCAAAACGAATAAAAAAAAATTATATTAATTTCTATATATACTGAAAAGATAAGTAAATATATTTTGTGTATATGTCAATGATACTTACATTGACAATAATAGTTTTAATGACAATGACAAACTACAAGAAAAAAAAAAAATATATATATATATATATATATATATATATATATATATATATATATATATATATATATATATATATATATATATATATATATATATATATATATATATATATAGATTGATTTGTCCATTACTTTGTAATAGTTCATTTTTTAAAAAGGAATAAAACAATTTTTTACTTTGTTATCTATCACTTTTATTTAATAAAAGTGATAGATAACAAAGTGAAATATTCTTTTATTCGTTTTATATAGGTGAGGTTTACTGTATGATTATTGTGTATTGAAATATTTAAAAGTTTTTAATTGTATTCTTTAGAATCGGGAACCATATTAAATTTAAATCTACCGAAGGCATAGCAATACAGTTATTTTATTTAAATTAATTATAGCAGTTTCTTTTAATCTTCTATATTTTGTTACCGATTCTTTTAATACCGGTTTTGGAATTATTCCAATCGATTTTATGTCCCGATTTCCATGCGTGTTCTAGATTTATTAAAATATTTTCCCTTTCTATGAAGGTTTTTATGATCTTTTATTCTAACATCTAACGGTCTAGATATACTCTAACATCTAACGGTCTAAATAGTCTCACCTATATAAAATTTGCCACATTCAGAATACCAAAAATATGGTTTATAAAATTATCTGCGAAATTCCCTGTGAATTTATTAGTTACACTTCTATACTGAATAATACAGTGTGTAAAAGATTAAATAAACTAAGTTGTTCGATTATTTGTGTAAATAAACTTAACGTAGGTAGAATGTTAGTTAATAATAAGGATAAAGCGGATGTGTGTATATAAAATATAAGATGGGTGTGTGTGTGTGTGTAAAAACGGGATGTGTGGTAAAAATGTAAAATGTGTGTATAAATAGGAGTATGAAATTAACTGTAAGGATTGTGAAGCGGTATATATCGATCAAACTGGTAGAAGTATAGGTTGTAGAATAAAAGAACACAAAAAGATATCTTAAATAATATAAAAAGCACCGGAATGTCTACACATTGTATTGAAAATAATCATTTTATAGATATAAACAATGTTAAATTATTACATTCAGAAAAGGAAAGTAAAAAATTACACCTACTAGAAAAATTGAAAATAAAGAAATCTTTAAGAAATATTCATATAATAAGCACAAATGACCTGCTAAATTTCCAAAACACCCCGGTAATAGATAAGATCATATTGTAATTGAATAACCCGGTTTTTACCAGCCGATATGTAGGATAATTAGACTAGATGTTAAAAGAACAAGAAATTAAAAAATAAATAATTTTACCTGTATACCTGGAAACACTGTGTTTGACCATTAGTATTAGTTCAAGCTACTCTTGAGAAAGCCCTCACAAGGAAACATATATAGAGCAAAACCTATAATAAACATTTGAAACATTAAAAAGCTATTTAAAGTCATATTATTTTCAAAATGTTTCACAAGGAATCCATAAACATAAATAAGGAGAAAGGCTAATTTTTGTATGATAGCTTTATATGTTACAAAATGTTCCTATTTTTGTTATGTTACTGATTCTTTATGGACAAAGTCTAATTTTTATATAACTTTTTTAAAACTCCGGAGACACCTACCTATTATTAACTTTTCAAAGGTTTGTTGGTAAAAGTTTAAAGTGGTCGATTTTTATATTTTGTTATTGTGTCTTGAGTCAAGAAACTGAACATTTCAAAAACAATTTTGTTTTGGGCTAGTAGTTTAATTTGATATGTAATTAGCTTCTTAAAAGTTTATTAACAAAATAAACATTCACCTATTACTTATTTTGTCTATTTTTCTATTCTCATGAGATAAATGATTCACCGTAAGATTGTCATAATATAAAACTTCGTACCTACATACTACCAAAATCCAGCTAACTTCTTTTAAGTATATTAAAATCGCTCAAGAAAATCTGCTAAATTACAAAAATGCCGATACAAAATTCATTATTGTATCTGCTTCTTTTTTCAGAGTTCATTATGGAAACTAATACAAATTATAGAGTTCATTATGGAAACTAATACAATAAACTATAAATTTTACTTTTTGTTATCAATCTCTGTGAATCAATTTTATGAAGATTTTTTCTTGTTGTGTAAAGTTTCCTAATATTGAGTTAACAGGTTTACACTCTAAGGCGATGATATATTAATTATATATTAATATTATGAATATATAATTAACATAATTATATGATATTGTATTTTATTACAAATATAACACAATATTTTGATTAGAAAAATCTCTGGGGCAATAGGTTTTATTATTTTATAGGTTTTATAAGTATTACTTCAAACAAGATAAAATTTTATAGATAAATGAATGCCAGACTGACTAAACAATTTGTCCATTTCAATATGTTCTGGTTTACAAGTCTGTGCGTTTTTTCTGTCTCTGTATTTATTTTAGTTGCGACTAAAATAACTAACAAAAAACCGAATCCCATATTTGGTGTATATCAACGACCAAATGGCTTTTACTGGTTCAAGGTTTTATCTATGTTTACGGTTTTATATATTATGAAGGTAAGTTTAATAAAATCATAAGTAATTATTAAGCAGGGAGGGAAGTAGGGACTCCCTGATCATCTGGTATTGTTGCTTTTATGCCTATAGCTTATATTATTTTTAAGGAAATGTAACTCATTATTTTTAGTTCAAGAATTTCTTATTTCCCGTTAAAAAAGCGGTTATGAAAAAAATGGATTGTGTTCAGAAATTAGCTCCTACTGCAAATGTAATAGTTTAGTGCATATGCTAAAAATACTAGAGTTATTAAATATATTTTAGGCTGTTGATGCGGTTTTCTTTGCTTCAGCTAATAAAAAAGGTGATTATCTAGTAGTTGGAACAGCCAGACGCAAAAATCGTCTTATAGATGGTTTTTTTATTTTGAAGATCGAATCCTTAGGTCTTGGTGTTCTGTTATCACCAAAAATTCCTGATACTGCTTTGTTTAATTCTGGAGATGAAGACAGTTATGAAGCTGAAGGTAAGTGTAACACATCTCATAAGATCCATAAGTGTTTTGAACATTTATTAAATTTGATATTTTCGAAAATTCCGAACATTAATTTTAGCGAAATTGCACTTTACATTAGATTAGCTTTATAATTAACTTCATCAGTAATCTCCTCCGTTATTTCAGACGAGTGTTTTGTTGTTATCTTAACATTGTTATTTTAAAATAATTTGATATGATTTTTCAGGTATTAAATTGTCTGTAATTGAACCAATGAAAACATGGTCTGTAAAATACGAAGGCCAACTAAAGGAATTGAATGATAATAAAAAATCACACGATGTTAAACTTGATGCTATTTGGACCTCAGATAAGCATTGGTGTAACTACAATACTGATTTAGACCCATGGGAAATGGCAACAAGTTTGGCCTATGAGAAATGGTCTAAAAGTTATTTTGAAAATTCTAAAAAGTATGCCTTTTTGTTTACCTTATTCATCATCTCATCATCAACTCGTATCAATCCACTGCAGGATGAAGGTCTCCTCAGCATGATTCCAACTCTAGCGGTCCTGAGCTTTCCTCTGCCATTCGGGTCCAATATACTTAATTATGTCATCAGTCCATCGTGCTTTCGGTCTTGTCCGTGGACGTTTGCTTTTAAGCGGTATCCAGTCCAGGATCGCCCTGGTCCATCTTTCGTCCCGTCGCCTCGCTACATGGCCTGCCCACTTCCATTTCAATTGCTTTATTCTTCCAATGATATCACTCACTTTCGTTTGTTCTCCTATCCATGTGCAGGTCTTTCTATCCCGTCTAGTAATGCCAAGCATACATCTTTCCATTCCCCTCTATGCAACTCTAAGTTTTTGAACTGACTGTGATGTGAGTGTCCTCACTTCCGTATGTCATAACGCGCAGGAACACTGATCAAAGACTTTTCTTTTCAGGCAAAGTAGTAGTTTGCTCTTAAACACTATGTTGAGCCTGCCAAATGCACAACTTCAACAACATAGTGATCCACAACTTCCAAACCAGTTTCTAAAATAGAAATTCTTTTGTCCTCCGCAAATTTATTGAACAACATGATCTGACTCTTCTTCTGGTTTATTTTCAAGCCAAATGGTTCCCCAGCCCTTTCTGGTTCTTGTACGTGTCTTTGCAGCTCCTCTGGGTCTTGTGAAAGAAAAACGATATCATCTGCGAATCTAAGATGATTTAAGTATGCACCATTAATCCTTATTCCATCCTGTTCCCAATCCAGATTATGGAACACTTCTTCCAGGCAGGCTGAGAAAGAAGAAGCAATATTGCGTCACCCTGCCGTACGCCCCGTTCTACATTTATTCCAACCTCAAGATCGTCAAGGTGGACTGTCGCTGTAGCTTCACCATATATCGATCTTAGTAGATTTACATAGGCTTTCTCTACACCTTGTTTAAGCAACGCATCAATTATGGTCCGCTTTGAGATTGGATCGTTCGAAGGTTGAATCGATTGAATCGTGTATTCGTTGTGTCTTTCTATGACCTGCTGTAGGACCTGGATGTGATCCATTGTACTGAATCTACTTCTGAATCCTGCTTGCTCCCTTGGTTGTGCATGATTAAGTTTTCTTAGTATTCTTTGTAGTATTCTTTTCTTAGTATTCTTTGTACACCACTTATAGGAGACTTATTGGACGGTAGTTCTTTAAATCTTCCCGTGCTCCTTTCTTATGTAAAAGAATCACTTCTGCAGTTTTCCATAAGCTGGGTACTTCTTGTTACTTGAGACATTTTGAGTATAATTTTGCTAGTGTTTTATGTAAAGTCCGACCACCAGCTTTTAACATCTTCACAGTTATACTATCCTTTCCTGGAGCCTTGCCATTTTTCATCGAGTCTATAGCCTTTGTCACTTCCTCCACTAGGATATCCGGCACTTGTTCTTCAGTGTGCATTGCTGTTCTTGCTTGATTCTGGTCCTTATACAACTTTGAATAAAATCTTCGGACAACCTCTAACATTTCCGACCGTTCCCTGCACATTGTACCATCCTCACGCATTAAGGAAAACATTCGTGTCCTTTTCTTTCTTAGCTTCTGCTTAGCTTTATTAATTCTCCTGTTTTCTTCCAGAGTTTTTTGTGGTCTCATTAGAAATTTTTGACTGTTTGAAAGATTTATCTTCTGGTGCTATTAAAGCCGCCGTTTTAAGCACATTGTTGGCGATTTCTTCATAATGGCCTGTAATTTCCATCTCCTCCGGGTCTTGTAACACAGCAAAACGATTCGAGAAAACAATTTCAAAATCTCTGCCCCTCTCCAGCAGCTTCCCAGAATCCACTATGCTCCTTTTTGATCTTATCATTATTTCGCGCTCTTTTGGGCAGTTTAGCCTAATCTTTGCTCATACCATTCGGTGGTCACTTCCCACATTAAGATGGTTAAGGACCGTATAATTGCAAAATATTGCTTTAGCGTTTGAAATGATGTAATCATATATATATATATATATATATATATATATATATATATATATATATATATATATATATATATATATATATATATATATATATATATATATATATATATATATATACATATATATATATATATATATATATATATATATATATATATATATATATATATATATATATATATATATATATATATATATATATATATATATATATATATATATATATATATACATATATATATATATATATATATATATATATATATATATATATATATATATATATATATATATATATATACATATATATATATATATATATATATATATATATATATATATATATATATATATATATATATATATATAAATAAATTGTAGATTTCACCAAGACCATTATGAACAATTTGGTTTGTTAAAGGCAGATATTACTATTGACGGAAAACAGTGTAGTATTGAGTTCGATAGTATCAGGGATCACTCAATGGGAGAACACAGAGATTGGAGTCTGTTTAAGAGATATGGATTGCAATATATCGCAACTGAAAATGGCGATCAATTCTGTCTTGGCACTTTATGCGTTCCACTGGCTTTCTCAAGGTAAAATAATAGGATACCAAGTATTTTTACCATATAAGAAATGTCGATTTTTTTATCAAATAGTTACAGTAATAATAAGTAAAATAATTTTCACTATGTTCGGAAATTGAATAAAAATTGTTTCGGTACAGTGCACCTCCTTCAAATACGAACATACAATATTACAAACAATACAACAAACAAATAAAATATTGTATTTTTGTATCTGAAGAACGCATTGTGTGGCGAAGCAATCATCATATAATTTTTGAATATAGCATATTGGAAATTTAGACATAGGTCTTAGATTTTTTATTTAAAATAAATTTCCATCAAGAATTGGCTAATCAGTTAATTGTAATATTGACTGTTCAACTGGTGTGTAATATTTCGTCAGGGGCGGCTTGTGGATTTTTAAATTAGGAGAGCAAACAAGAAAGATAGAATAAATAGAAGAAAATAGCGCTGATGAAGAACTTTTTTTGCTTTCCCCTTCCTCTTTTTTACTTTTGGTGCTATTGAAATCCTATACAGGAGGTGAACCAGGAAAATGAGTTAAATGAAAGAAACTGAACGGAAATAAAATATGGTGTTTTGCTCTGAAAATGTTTTACTCTGATAGATGCAGGAGGGGCGGCGCCCCAACGCCCGCCCTCACAAGCCGCCACTGTATTTCGTACATATGGTGTGTACATTTTACTTGATAATCACTTGAACACTTGATAATCACTTGAACACTTGATAATCACTTGAATAATACTTAAATTTAAGCTTTTTCTTCTCAATATATTTTCCATCTTACGCCACTTAAACGAAACTAATAGATTTTAGTTTGGGAACATAGGAGGTCACAAACCACTAACAAAATTGTATCCGCATAGCAGTGGAATATTATTACGTCTAATTTCTATAAGCCTGCAGTGAATTGATTTGGCAAATAAGATCAATTTATAGAATTTTCCCTACTTACTATTTAAGTCTTTATCTGACATCTCTGGTGGTTAAAAAGATGAAGAATTTGCATAAAAGTCCAGGCGAACTTTACGGAGGTTGTTTGAATACCTATCTCTCCATCAGAAATGGGAAACTGGTTTTGACAAATGACCTAGCGGCAATCGATTCTGATATATCAGACTGGCTTGTTGAAAAACATCTGGATATCTGGAAACGATTTTGGAGATGATTTACTTGAGATCAGTCAGAGAACCGATTAGCTTGTGGTGCAGGACTTTTCGAAAGAACTTTGTTTTTGAGGGAATTGGCGATAGATTCGTTTTTGCAGGTTACCGCGAAAATGGTGAGTTCGGGAATACTTGTCCCTAGTTGTCTCTAGTTTGAGATTATTTCTGTCATAGCGCAGATTCCTTCTAGTCATGTATATGTTATTGTCTCATCCATATCATTCCTTTAGCTCCTCTTCGGTCTTCCTCTCGACGACGTATACATATATTTTCTACAAATATGCCACAAAACTTTATAATGAGTCGTAATCAATTTGTATCATGTTTGTAAAGAGGCCATCAATCAGTTGATCGAAAGAGATATAAATCCGAAGGGGCCAAGTCACCGGATGCGATAAAATCTTCCAGCCCAATTAAGTGTGTGCGAAAGCACGCATTTGTGTGTGCATGTATGCGCAGTCTCGGCAGTCTTGCCTAGACCTAGAGAGGACTTTTAATTCTATATACTGGGGTCTTAGTATGATGTCTTCTTCGCTGATTTCTTCAATTTATTTCTGTATACCACGAATCGATTCATCTAGATTAAAGGCGGTTTCAGAGTTTCATTTCATTCGTACACTAGGTATTCCACGTAGACTTCAGTCGGGTCTTCTTCGGTCGCCATGGTGAAAGATCAATAGCTGATTGAACAAAAACTTACTACTAAGGTACTGTGATATTTATAGTCCAGTATATGATACAGAGTCACCTGTATTTGACGTTAATCGCCTTATGAGATCTAATCAATGGATTAGATCTCTTAAGGCGATTAAGGACAAACAGGTTTTAATTGAAGTAGAAAAAGATTTTTTGATTTTTAGAAATTCAGTCAGTCATGTTCATATAACCTAGTACCATACTCCCAAGTAAACAATCTGCAAGTATAATCGATTTCAATGCAATACGTAACTTACCGAAATAATTTTGAAGATGAGATTGAAACAGAACATCTTCTGTAGGACTTAAAAGCTGAAAATATAGCAAACGAAATTATGAAGAATGATATTAGATAAAAAAATCATCCCTATATCATGAAAACCTGTTATGGTCCAAGGGAAAAAAGGACATTGCTTCTATGTTAAAATATTGATCGGAACAAGATAAAATTTATATGAATTCTCTTTTAAAGTAAATTAATTTTTTTTTGTAAAATGTAAATAGATTTGGCACAATTTTTGGAGGAAGTGGAAATTTTTTTGATAAGTTTTTATTTTCACTACATTAGGTCCAAACTAAATTTCCAAATATCTCGAAGACAAAGAAATATATTGTTTCTTAAACTGTAATAATTTTCATTAAATTGTCTGTCGTTAATGTTTAATACTGGGAAAAATAAAAGACTGTATAATAATGACACTATGTTAACCTAAACTTTCAGATCTTGTTTTCTTCAGTTTTACTTTTCTGGACTTGGCACAGTTCAATGTTCAGGTGACGATATATAATATATACCGAGTGCCCATCCGAGTGAGCGATGATTCCGAACGCATTTTACGCTGCTCGACATTAAAATATAAACAAGAAAAAATCGCGTTCCGAAGAAAATATCGCCGCTGTTGCTGGCAGTGTTGATAAAATTAGGAAAATGCAGGAAAATGAGCTTTGTTAGCCGACTACGTGGAAGATTTTGAGTGGTATTGATTCGATGGAGATGTAGTACCAATATGACGGCTCCACTTGTTATATATCCACAATCAACAATCAACAATCGAGAGAACAATTCGGTGTCAAAATTATTTCGCGGAACGGACCTGTTAATTGGCCACCTTGCTATAATGCCTTTAGATTTCACAGGTCGGCATGATTTTTGTAACATTGATGAAAATGGTTATTTTGCGTTTCATTTAGGAAGTTACTTAAACACCTTTTTACAGAAATGGCATAGCACGTCCCATTTTCAAGAACCTTCTCCTTTATATCATGGCAATAATTGAAATTATTTGTATCCGACTTTGGACTGGTAGAGGGGGTATTTCTACAGGCATTTCTACATTTAAGGGCAGTTTTATTGTTTTCTATAGTTTAGTTTGTTTCTATATTTTTTTCTTTATTTGGGTTTTTCGCCACGATCTAAAACTCAAAAAATGTAAAAAATATCTGTTCTTATGTAAATAAAGAATCATTGGGTAAAAACAAAAAATCAAACGGAGACAAATTTCTTAGTGATTCTTTTTTGTAATAGATTTGCCTAACAAACAAAATTTTAAAAATATAAAAATGTTCTAAAAAGAATATACAAACTTTTAATGTCAACGTTTCGGGAAGTATTCTCCTCCCGTTTTCAAAACGAAAATGTGTATAACAAAATCCAGAAGATCCGGGCGAAAAACCTAAACAAAGAAAAAAATAAATGAACACGTCACAATCATTCAGACATTACTTAGTTTGTTTCTGTCTCGTTACAAAAAAATGTGGTGTGGAGAGAACCTACTGACCATGTAAGTGATTGCAACTTTTGTACCTCACTAAAACAAAAGGGATCTCAAAAATGTAAAGGGACAACATTCAGTATCCAAATTTTCCTTTTTCACTTAGGCCTGTTCCTCATAGCCAGAAACTACCGGTACCGATTGCGCCTTTAAACCTAGACATGCTTCCCGGTTATGGTAGAGGGGGTATTTCTACAGGCATTTCTACATTTAAGGGAAGTTTTATTGTTTTCTATAGTTTAGTTTGTTTCTATATTTTTTTCTTTATTTGGATTTTTCGCCACGATCTAAAACTCAAAAAATGTAAAAAATATCTGTTCTTATGTAAATAAAGAATCATTGGGTAAAAACAAAAAATCAAACGGAGACAAATTTCTTAGTGATTCTTTTTTGTAATAGATTTGCCTAACAAACAAAATTTTAAAAATATAAAAATGTTCTAAAAAGAATATACAAACTTTTAATGTCAACGTTTCGGGAAGTATTCTCCTCCCGTTTTCAAAACGAAAATTTGTATAACAAAATCCAGAAGATCCGGGCGAAAAACCTAAACAAAGAAAAAAATAAATGAACACGTCACAATCATTCAGACATTACTTAGTTTGTTTCTGTCTCGTTACAAAAAAATGTGGTGTGGAGAGAACCTACTGACCATGTAAGTGATTGCAACTTTTGTACCTCACTAAAACAAAAGGGATCTCAAAAATGTAAAGGGACAAAATTCAGTATCCAAATTTTCCTTTTTCACTTAGGCCTGTTCCTCATAGCCAGAAACTACCGGTACCGATTGCGCCTTTAAACCTAGACATGCTTCCCGGTTATGCTATTTCTTCATCAGGATCTGATCCACAACTTCCTGAGAATACCAGTTGTGACCCAACATTTTTAAAAATTAAATTTGTTCATTTTTTAGATTGAAATTTGGTCACATGTATAATGCTGCGGATGGGAAAATTTACCCAATAACAAACAGTACTCTTAATCTTTTCAATTTTGGTGAATTAGGAGACCCACCAAAGGATTATGCTTTTTCATTCAAAGCCGGTAAGATGTTAATGTTGATGTTATTGAAAATAAAACTCATCCTGCCTTTGGTTGTAGGAAGAAGTACTGCTTTATTTTAGCTCTACAACTGATTAAAATATGATTTTTCAGGTGGAAAAGAGTATGTTTTACAAATCAATGTAATAGATTCACCGCATATTTACCTTAGTAAAGAATGTGAGGTAAAAGTACATGAACGTTTGTGCACTTTCAAAGTGAATGGAATCAATGGATGGGGTACTGCTGAATGGATTTACAGAAATCCTAAAGGTCGAAGTATATTAGAAGAAAAATAATTAAACAATACTCTTTTGGGGTGACCAACATAAATACGCAAAAGGCAGTACATATTTTATATCGAATAAAATAGTGAACACAACAATAAACTAGAGCTAAATATATATAAAATAATATATTTTTAACCATTTTTCTTTCTTCATTATTGTATTCTTGAAACATATTTTTAACAATTTTCTACTTTTTAATTTGTCGACATTCCCGAACATTCTTTTTTTATAAGTATCATACATTTTCGGTTAAAATATTGCTACAGCCTCTAGTTATAAAGATATTTTAAAACATATTTTACGTGACCAAAGCTTTAATATGTTATTAAAATTTAATATGTTAATAAAATTACAACTTTGTATATATTAAACATTTAACTATGGTTCCCTCTAATTTTTATATGCTATGCAAATTATGTATAAAATTTATGAGTAATGTGTGAAAACATTAAGAATTTAATAAAAATAGTATGATATTTCATTATCATCATCAACCCGTGTCGTTCCACTATAAGATGAAGGCCTCTTCAGCATGCTTCCAAGTTTCACGGTACTGGGCCGTCCTCTGCCACTCGGGTCCAATATACTTAACGATGTCATCAATCCATCGTGCTTTCGGCTTTTCCGCGAATGTTTGCGATCAAGTGGTATCCACTCCAGGATTGCCTTAGTCCATCTGTCGTCCCATCGCATCGCTATATGGCCTGCGCATCTCCATTTCAATTGCTTTAGTCTTCCAATCATGTCACACACTTTCGTGTGTTCCCTGATACATATGCAGGGTTTTCTGTGTCATCTTGTAATGCCAAGCATACCATTTCCCTTCTTCCCATTTCCCTCTGTGCTACTCCAAGTTTTTGAATTGATTGCGAGGTGAGTGTCCAGGTGTTTCACTTTCGTATGTCATAACAGGCTGGACGCACTAATCGAAGACTTTCCTTTTCAGGCAAAGTGGGATTTTGCTCTTAAACACTATGTTGAGCCAGTCAGCCATACTTAAGACGCCGTTCCACCTCCCGGGCGGTATCCCCTTCTATCGAAATCCTCTGCCCAAGATCTCTGCCAAAGTGGTCCACAATCTCCAAATCCTTTCCTAAAACTGAAATTCTTCTGTCCGCAGCCAATTTATTGAACATAACCTGTTTCGTTTTCAGGTTTATTTTTTAACCAAATGGTTTGACAGCCCTTTGCAGCTCTTGTCTTTGCATCTGCACTCGGTCTTGTGAAAGGAGAACGATATCATCTACAAATCTAAGATGGTTTAAATTTGCACCATTTATCTTTATACCATCCTGTTCCCAATCCAGATTACGGAATACTTCTTTAAGGCAGGCTGAGAAAAGAATAGGCAATAAGGCGTCACTCTGCCGTACACCTCACTCTACATTAATTTCAACGTCAAGATCATCAAGGTAAATTGTCACTATAACTTCATCATATATTGATCCCAATAAGTTTACATATGCTCTGTTTTATTTTTTACATATGCCCCTGGCGCTTAGCCAGAGCATTATGATCTGCTTTGAGATTGAGGCAAATGCTTTTTTGTAGTCGATAAAAGCTAAGCACAATGGCTACACCATGCCGATGTGCCTTTCTATGGCCTGATGTACAATCATCATCATCATCATCATCATCATCATCATTCAGCATTGTCGATCCACTGCAGGATGAAGGCCTCCCCGGCATGCATCCAACTCGCGCGGACCTGACCTTTCCTCTGCCATTCGAGTCCAATATACTTGATGATGTCATCGATCCATCGTGTTTTAGGTATTCTTCGTGGACGCTTATGATAAAGCGGTATCCATCTCAGGATTGCTTTGGTCCATCTGTCGTCAGATCGCCTCACTTTACGGCCTGCCCACTTCTATTTCAATTTCTTTACCTTTACAATGGTGTCACATAATTCTCTGATCCATATGCAGGTCTTTCTGTCCCGTTTTGTAATGCCAAGCATACACCTTTCCATTCCCCTCTGTGCTACCCGAAGCTTTTGAATTGATTGTGATGTGAGTGTCTATGTTTCACTTCCATATGTCAGAACAGGCAGCACGCACTAATCAAAAACTTGGCAAAATGGGAGTTTGTTCTTAAACACAATGTGCTGAACCCGCCAAATACCCGCCATCCACATTTCACGGGCCCTCCATCGAAATCCTTTGCTCAAGATATATGTAGTGGTCCACCACCTCTAAATTGTTTCCTAAAATAGATATCTTCTGTTTTCAGCAAATTTGTTGAACATAACCAGACTCTTCTTCAGGTTTATTTTCAAGCCAAATGGTTCTCCTGCCCTTTGCAGCTCTTGTATGTGTTTTTGTAATTCATCTAGGTCTCGTGACAGGAGAACGATATCATCTGCAAATCTAAGGTGACTTAAATATACACCATTTATTTTTATTCCATCCTGTTCCCAATCCAGATTACCTCCAGAACACCTCTTTAAGGCAGTCTGAGAAAAGAACAGGTGCTATTGAGTCACCCTGCCCTACACCCCGTTCTATATTGATTTTAACTTCAAGATCATCCATGTGAACTGTCGCTGTAGCTTCATCATACATGGATCTCAGTAGATTTACAAAAGCTCTGTCTATCCCTTGGTTAAGCAATGCATCCATTATGGCTTGTTTTGATATTGAGTCAAATGCCTTTTCATAGTCAATAAAAGCCAAGCACAGTGGTTTGGTGTATTCATTGTGCCTTTCTATGGCCTGTTGGATAATTGAACAAGCAAGGATAGGAATAAGCAGGATATATATATATATATATATATATATATATATATATATATATATATATATATATATATATATATATATATATATATATATATATATATATATATATATATATATATATATATATAGTCCATCGTGCTTTCGGTCTTCTTAACCGTAACCATTCCAAGATTCCCTTGGTCCATCTGTCGTCTCATTGCCTCGCTATATGGCCTGCCCATCTCCATTTCAATTGCTTTACTCTTCCAATGATGTCACAGACTTTCGTTTGTTCCCTGATCCATGCGCAGGGCTTTCTGTCTCGTCTTATAATGCCAAGCATACATCTTTCCATTCCCCTCTGTGCTACCCGAAGTTTTTGAATTGATTGCGATTTGAGTGTCCAGGTTTCACTTCCGTATGTCATAACGGGTAGGACACACTGATCGAAGGCTTTTCTTCGCGGAGTCTGCTCTTAAATTTTTCATTTTACACGTCGCTCCACTTCCCGGGCGGAATCCCCCTCCATTGAAATTCTCTGCCCAAGATATATAAAGTGGTCCACGATCTCCAAATCCCTTTCTAAAACTGAAATTCTTCTGTCTTGAGCGAATTTGTTAAACATAACCTGAGTCTTTTTCAGGTTTATTTTTAAACCAAATGGTTCGCCAGCCCTTTGCAGCTCTTGTATGCGTCTTTGCAGCTCCTCTGGGTCTTGCGAAATGAGAATCATCATCTGCAAATCTGAGATGGTTTAAGTTTGCACCATTGAACTTTACAACATCGTGTTCCCAATCCAGTTTACGGAATACTTCTTCAAGGCCAGCCGAGAAAAGAATAGGCGATATTGCGTTGCCCTGCCATACACCTCGTTGTACATTAATTCCCACTTCAAGATCATCAAGGTGAACTGTCGCTGTAGCTCCATCATATATCGATCCTAATAAATTTACATATGCTTTATCTACCCCCTGGCTAAGCAGTGCATCCATTAAGCCATGCTTTGAGATTGAGTCAAATGCTTTTTTCTAGTCGATAAAAACCAAGCACAGAGCATGGTGTATTCGTTGTGCCTTTCTATGGCCTGCTGTACAATCTGGATGTGATCCATTGTACTGAATCCACTTCTGAATCCTACTCGTTCCCTTGGTTGTTCGTCATTCAGTTTTGTTATTATTCTTTTAAATATTATCTTAGTGAAAATTTTGTACATTACTGATAAGAGGCTTATTGGACGGTAGTTCTTTAAATCTTCCTGTGCTCCTTTTTTTATGTAAAAGTATCACTTTGGCATTTTTCCATAAGTCAGGCCCTTCCTGTTCCTTGAGGCGTTTTGAGTATAATCTTGCCAGTGTTTTATGTAACGTCCGATCGTTGCCGTTCTTCATCGATTCTATAGCATTTGCTACTTCCTCCACTAGGATATCTGGCATTTGTTCTTCCGTGGGTATTGTTGTCTTTGATTGGTTCTGATAACTGAGAATAAAATTTTCTGACAACCTCGAACATTTGCGTACGCGCCCTGCACACTGTGCCATCCTCACGCATTAAGGCATAAATTTGCGTTAATTTCTTTTTCAGCCTCTGCTTGGCCTTATTAATTCCTTTGTTTTCTTCCAGAGTTTTTTTGCACTAGCTGCATGTTGAACCAACGCGTGCCCTCCCTGATACGTTTTCTTATAGTTATGCAGAGCTCAGTGTTCTCGACCCTGCCAAAAGACTACCTGCATTTCTAATCGGATTTTCTTCGGATTTTGTAATACAGCAAAGCGGTTCGACAAAGCAATCTCAAAATCGCTAGCCCTCTCCAGCAATTTCCCAGAATCCACTTTCGCTTTCTTTGACCTTATCATTCTTTCGCGCTCTCTTCGACAGTTAATCCTAACTTGCTCGTACCATTCGATGGTCACTTCCAACATTAAAATTGTTAAGGACAGTACAATTGGTAAATATTGTTTTATGGTTGGTCATGATGTAGTCAATTTCACTTTTGAGTCCAGATGGAGTTTTCTATGTCCATTTTCGGCTGATATTTTTCTTAGAATTTAGAATTCTTTTCTAGAATGAATTCATAATATAAAGTCCTTGTCCTTCAGCAAAATCAACTAATCTGTCACCTCTATTGTCCCGCTCACCAGTTCCATATGGACCAGTTACATTTTCTCCAGTCCTTGCTGTTCCAATTCTGGCATTAAAATCACCCATTAGGATTTTGTACCTACATTTCTCCTTTATAAAACCTGAGTCATATCATCATAAAATTTCTCAATTTCCTCATCCCTATGGCTTATAGTTGGAGCATAAGCTTGGACGATTTGAAGCCTAAACTTTTTATTATGCTGAATGACGCATTCGGCTAGTCGGTCAGATATACTTTCAAATGTTACTATACTGTCCTTCAACTTTCGATTGATGAGGAATCCAATTCCACCAGATCGTCCATTCTCGGTACCCCGAGTGAAAAGTACGTGATCAGTTGAATCCAGTTGAATTAGCTCTTTGCCCTTTTAGGTATAGTGGATGCATTGCTTAACCAAGGGGTAAATAAATCCTATGTATACCAAGTGTGACCCGTGTATAATGAAGCTGCAGTGACAGTTTACATAGATGATCCGGAACTAAAAGTCAATGTAGAATGGGGTGTATGGCAGAGTGACTCAACATCGGCTGTTCTTTTCTCAGTCGGAACAGAATGGAATAAAAATCAATGGTGCATACTTGAGCCATCTTAGATTGACAGATGCTATTGTTCTACTTTCATAAGATCCAGATGAGTTGCAAACTAGTAGTTGTAAACTACTAATACCTACAAACGACGAGATAACCATTTGGTTTGAGAACAAATCTGAAAAAGAGACATGTCATGTGCAATAAATTTGCTGAGAATAGAAACATTTTTGTTTTAGTGATGGATTTGGATATTGTAGATCACTACGTACATCTTGGACAGGTGATTTCAACGGAGGGTGATACTGTACGGGAGGAGGGATGACTTGTTAAATATAGCTAGCATGCATTTGGCAGGTTCAACATAGTGTTTAAGAACAAACTCCCACTTTGTCTGAAAAGAAAAGGCTTTGATCAGTGCGTCTTGCTCGTTATGACTTTCGGAAATGAAACATGGACACTCACATCACAATTAGTCAAAAAACTTCATGTACACAGCACAGAGGGGAATGGAAAGGTATATGTATGGCATTTAAAGCCGGGACAGGAAGACTTGCACATGGTTCTACATACAAAAGAAAGTATGCAACATCATTGGAAGAGAAAAGGAATTGAAAAGGAGATGGGCAGAAAACCGCTTGTTGATAAACGTCCATGAAGAAGACCGAAAACACGATGAACCGAGAGCATCAAATAAATCGGGCCCGAATGGCACAGGAGCGCTGAGGACCGCGTGAGTTAGAGGTATGCTGAAGATGCCTTCATCCTGCAGTGAATTGATGATGGTTGAATGGTGATATGAAGCCAAATTGATCTTCTGGAATTATTTTCTTTCTTTATTATTATTTTGACTGTTCTTCTTTTTCATGGGTTTGATGATCATCATTATGTGGGTAAAAACAAGTGATAAGACAGTGATTTTTCCGCATAAACAGCAGTTTTATACAGTTTTCCGACATTCCTTGTAAAATTTTGCCACTGATTAAATCAAATTGGGATGTTTTTAATGTTGATTTCTTTTATAACGATCCAATTTACTTCGTTGGTTGTGAATTTGTTATGGGGGCAGATCCTGTTAGAATGGCATCTCAAAAAATCAGCTATTTCGGTTTTTCTTCTGTAAGTAGTGCAGAAAAAAAGGGTTTTCTTGTTGCCTACAGAGCGAGTCCTCTGTAGCTTCAGTTGGAGTAAGCTTTATTAGATATTCTATTTCTATACACAACTTTTGAAAGGTTATTTCAACTTTTCCAGGTTATGGTATGGTATGTTGTAAGGATTATTCCTCCTTGTTGGATTCTGTTTGTTACCGACAATTCACCAGCTTATTAGGTATGACGAAGATTAGTTTGTCTTAAAGCCATACCTTTGTCACTGTTCATACGCTTTAGAACGTATTACTGTAATCAAGGCCCACACACACTAGAGGCATCCATCCGGCTTTATCCGGTCTGGTTACCGGCATGACAATGAGTCGAAAATTGTTTGATAATACACAACATCACAAATATCTTTATTCAAAAAACACAGGAAATCTTCGCACGGGATACCGAAATTCTATTTCACTACGTTCTCTTGATAAAACCCGTCCAAACAAAATAAAAATATTGAGATTTTTCAGGATTGTACGTGGATATAACTCATGAGAAACAAAGCGGACGTATTGACAAGTTATCTCAACTCTTTAAGGTTATATTCACAGTAAACTCAGTATGTTATATATCATTTTAACGCTGAAAGATGTCGCTTTAAAATAACATAAGGCGGGGAAAAAAATTATTCGAGTAGGTCCTGCATTCGATGAAACGTAAAGGCCGATAGAAGTGAGGATTTAACTATGGACTTTCAAAGTAAATCGAATAAATAGATAGGATATAACGGAAATCCTAGTGTTGAAACTAAATTTGAAAGAAGAAAATTTAAATAAAAGTCTTATGTGTTCTTTGATTAAGTAATAAGTATTAACTTTATTAAGATTGCAACTTTTTATATAATAAATACCAAAATGTGGGAATCTCTCTATTTGGTCCTAACAATTCAAGATACATATATCCCCAAATCTAAATAGTTAAATAAATATTAAACACTCGTAATTAACAAGAAACTAAATAACATCATATACATAAAAAAAAAGTATTCACAAGTTAGCAGCATATTGTACTAATGTCCCACGCACTTCTAATACTGAAATAGGGAATAAGTAAAGTATAATAAATGTAAATTAAATCACAACCTATAAAAAATAAAAATATATATTAGTTTCGAACAGAAAAATAAGTCTATATACATAAGATTATTGTTTATTAAACTATTAATAGATTTTGCAATTTCGTTCAACTGGAATAACAAGATATCCAATTTAAAAGTCTAAACTTCGCATTAACTAAATAACACTGCAAGAGAGTTCAGCGGTTATACAGTTGATTTTGATTAGGTACACGATTGTTGCTAGATTCAGCGCCTTCAATATAAAATATCTTAAAGAGTCAGTTATTTAAATAAAATCAGGTTTATGATTCAGAAGCCCGAAAAAAGCAAAAGATCATCTCGTATTACTATTGAAATAGTTTGAAGTCACAAAAGATCGGTTTCGATGTGAAAATGACGACAGATCATATAACTTATTCAATGGTACAAACCGATTCCTCATTCAAATTTTAACAATATAATAAAACTTTTGGTAAATTTAATCGATATCAATAGCTTGAAAAGACGATTGACTTTTGTGGATATTTTAATATGTCTAGAAAGCAATTGGAACAGATAATTTGGTATGTTAGATACTGTTCTAGAACTTTGTGACTTCCTTGTAAATTATATATTTTACTAATTTAATTTGTGTCAGGTAAAAGTACTGCCCTACGCCCAGGAGAAGGTACCATAATAACTTTGTATCAAATAGAAAAATATTCAATATTAATAATAAAGTAAATAAATAATAATCTCTCTATTTTTATCTGTTCTAAACTATTTATATTTCAGCCTAATTTTTTTATATGTTGTAAAAAATGCCGTTTGAAGTTTGTCAATAGTCAAACTTCTAGATAATCTAGAAAAAGTCAATCGCCTTGCCTTGCCTAAGACATTTTGTTTAAGCACCGACAAAATTATTTAAATATCTGAAAGTTTGTACCGCTAAATTTCAAACAACAAACATTCATTTTAAAGCTGCGACGAACTGGTACTTTCGTCCTCGGAATTACTATCTGATACATTGGCATCGCCAGCCAAATGTTTCGGACTGGGTAATGTCAGAACTCCGTTCCTTTTATCCATTTCGCTGGGTAGCGCTGGCAACTGCAAATCCACCTCGTGGTCCTCATCTAGATCGTCGTCCGACTTCAATCCAGGACTAGATGATACTCGGCTTTCGATCAGTTTATCCACGTCATAATTAACCGGGCTGCTCTGCGCGTTATTACTCCACAAGAAAACATCATCATCCGGATTTCCGTTTCTACTGGAAGCCGATTTAGGTCGATCACCTTCATCTTTATTCGAGCTGGTTATGGAACTAGAGGAAGCACTGGTACTTAGTGGATTTCGCATACGTGGGCGTTTGTTAGAAGGTGACTTTGTTGGCGTATTTTTTGGTGGCGTTGTATTTCTGAAACTTCTTCGGACAATACGGGAAGCCACTACGTCAGGGCTTTCATCCAGATCTAAAACATAACTGACAGAATCAGATTTTTCTACAACGCCTTTGACCTTTGGTGACGACGGTGGTGACAAGTCTTCCATTTCGGATTCCAAGGATGGTTTTGATTTTCGACTTCTTAAAGGTGTGTCCAAACTGATGATGCTTCTGTTGGAGCAGGAGCGTTCGCGAAACGACAGTGTTCGTTCCAAGTTTGACTTAACAGGATTGTGTTTTTCACTGAAACTGGAGCTGAAAATGTTTGACCTGTTGAACACAGTCTCCTCAGCTTGTTCCATTACTTTTGTAATAACTTCTTTGTTTTGCCGAAGCTTCCATTGCAATTCTTCATTGTATTGACTAAGTCGCCTCTTTTGATTTATTTCTTCCTTAAAGGACTCGTGCAATTTTTGATTCTCCTGTATCAAAGTCTGTTCGTATTCCGATTTTCTCTGAAGCTGATGTTGCAAATCTTCGCATCTTGCCTGTAGAGCCAATGCCTTCTCTTCTGCATTTACAAGTATTTCTAATTTTTGATTAGCTTGTCCTAAGGATTTCCTTAGATCTGCAACTTCGTTTTGTTTCAATTCCAGTACAACTCTTAAAGATTGCACCTCCTGAAAAAAAAAACATTTAATATTCATGAGGACATGGTTATTGATTAAAGCTGTTAATTACAGATTCCTTTTATAATTATTGGGAAATAATTATATATTATTTACTAGTAATATAGATTTTTAAAACAACCATACTTTACATATATGACGATGAAAACTTTTGTACTAGGATCTGCAATAGTATATTATTTGAGGAAATATGTTTATGATGATTATTACATACTTTTACATTGATCATAAACTGACTTAAATACAGCGATATATTATAACGAATATGTGACCGAATATACAGGGATAGAATGAAAATCCAGATATTTTTGCTATAGATGGTGGTGTGATCACAAAGGTGATTGCATGTCTGAAAAGTAGGTTTCTTTCTAGTAAGACTATGAATTTCAAGACTATATGACATTCAGTTTTCTTTTGAATGTCTTCTAAACCAGATAAGTTTGAAATTGTTGTTCCGAGGGTCGTTCAATAAGTCCTTAGAAAAAGATAGAAAAACAAATTATTTTAATTATTTTTTTTTTATTTTTCAACATAATCTTCTTTTAGCTGTGTACGCTTTTTCAAGCGTTTCTCTGACTTCTTTTAAGCCGTCTAAAAAGTAAGATTTCGGAAGGTACTCAAAATAGCTATCTGTTTGGGCGATGACCTCCTCGTTCGATGTGAACCGTTGTCCGCTGGGCCATTTTTTGAAGTTCGGAAATAAAAAAAAGTTACTGGAGGCCAAATCCGGTGAATACGGTGGATGTTGTAATAATTAGAACTTTAATTTCATAATTTTGGCCATTGAAACTGTACAGGAGTGCACTTGAGCATTGTCTTGATGGAAAAGGATCATTTTCTTTTTGAAATGAAGACGATTTTTCTTGATGTATTCGCTCAACCGGTGCAATAACGACGCATAATAATAACAATACTAATAATAATAATAATATTAATAAGGAGTAAACCTCTAAAAAAAATCCCCTAAGCTCAAGGTGGAAATCCATCGTGCTGATGAGTTGAATGGCACAGGGTTAAAGTGTCTCTAACGATGTCTCCGGATACCTAGCGCCCTCCGGTAGTAAATAGCTTTCCCATGGTAATTCGGGGCTCTGCCTTGGGTGACCTCTTTTTTTCCCTTGACTCAAAACTAAAAGTTATGGAGACAGAAACAAATAAAAGTAATTTTCAAGGCGGTAAGGTTTTGCGGACAAGAACCCTTCGGAACCGTCGGCAGGATTTGTCTGGGGTTGGCGAGTCTGGAGCAAGTGGCGACTCCCAACTCTATGGTACCACAAGATTGGCAACGGAAAAGGTAATAGAAGAACTGGATATACTAAGAGAGGTCGAAGAACAAGAACTCACTCTCCCTTCGGGCTCGCCCGCTGTCCAGCGGACTGCTCCTAGGAGAGCTCTCGACCGACGTATAAAATAGTCAAAATAATTAAATACGGACGTAATCTCTGCATTTTATTACGTTAATCGCTGCAGCGATGATAACACTTCCAGGGTGGAGATCATCTCTTTATAAGGAATTTATACCAAGACACCCAGAACTAGATATCACTGAACAAAACATAGCAGACAGAAAAAACGTTATAATCAAGAAAGGTTATCTAACCACCACGGAACGCGATGAGATAAAGAGAGAAGTGGCTAAAGCCATACATCAAACAATGCCATTAGGCACAGAAGCGGTTGAGGTTCTTGAAACTATTCCAGAAAACATCAGAAGCACAACAACAATACCAGAAACATTCAGAAACACTCCACCAACAATACAGCAAGATAAAAGCCAAAACCACAATTTGGGTACATTAAAAGATATCAGAGAAAAATTCTTCAGTAATATGGCATTTTACGAAGGAACTGATCCCCTTAATAGACCTGTCATTCCGGTCTTGAAAAATATTCATAAAGCCAAAGAAATTGTATCGGGAATGAATCTAGTATTGAGGGAGTTTCTTAAAACAAGTTCTGATATATATGACACGCAGTTGGCATTATATTGTTCAGCTGTTACTATTATAGAACTTAACGGACAACATACATATTATCCTAGCACAGTAAGACAAGATCATCTTAAGCAAATCCCTCAGTGGAAGAGAAGATTGGAAAAAAAACATAGAAGATTTATGTGGTAATGCAGATATAATGAAAGAATACTTGAAAGGCCAGCCATCTAGAAAAGTGACCGGAAAAGCCAAAGCCATAGCCAAAAAGGCAAGGACAGATATACATATTAAGGAACAAGTAATTTCATATATAGACCAATGTAAACAAAAAGCAAAAGCCAACGGAGCAAGGTTGCGTAGATATAATGAGAATAAAAAAAGGAAGGAGCAAAACGCACACTTTTATAAAAATCAGAAACAGTTTTTCGAGATCTTGAAACGAATTAACCTAGTAAATCTAATACCCAAAACATCGACCCAACAACATGTTATGAATTTTGGAAAACAACCTGGAAAGTACCGGAGGGGTACAACACATCAGCAGCCTGGATCTCAGATATCGAAAGCCTGCAAGAAGGCTTACGGGAAATGAATGTGGCTGAATTTACAACAGAAGAGGTCCGTAACGCCATAAGAAAAACCCAAAACTGGAAACCACCAGGGCCAGATAGAATCCAGAATTTCTGGATCAAATATTTAGATGCTATACATGACAATTTATCACGTTGCTTCACTAAAGCAGTAACTAACCCCGAATGTATTCCGCAATTTTTATCTGAGGGTAATATATATTTACTATATAAGAAAAATGACAAGATGCAGCCAAATAACTATCGACCTATAATTTGTCTTTCAGCACTTTATAAGTTACTTACATCATTAGTAAACGAAAAAATATATCATCACTGTTTAGATAATAATATCCTAGAAGAAGAACAAAAAGGATGCGTAAGACAATCTGTGGGATGTAAACACCAACTTACTATAGATGCAATTGCCCTGAAACATGTCCAGAGAAAAAAGCGTAACCTTAACTTATGTTACATTGACTACAGTAAGGCGATCGACTCTGTCCCTCATGATTGGCTAGTTAAAGTTTTGGAAATTTACAAAATCTGCCCTAAAATCAGAGCAATGCTTACTCACTTAATGAAATCTTGGAAGACAAATATATGGATATCGGGAGAAAATGCTGGAAGAGTCAATGTTGAGAAGGGAATTTTCCAGGGAGACTCCTTGTCGCCAATGTGGTTTTGTCTGGCTCTTAATCCTATGTCCACGATTCTCAATCAGTCTGCAAGCTGGTTTAGGTTCCAGTTAACAAACAGCAGAAGATTATCACATCTGTTATATATGGATGACCTAAAACTGTACGCAGAGCCCCAGAGCAAACTCCAATCGCTTATTAAAACCATAAAAATATTCAGCGATGATATTAAGATGTCCTTGGGTCTAGATAAATGTTCTATCGTCAATATACAAAAAGGACAAGTTAAACAAAATCAGGAATCATTCTGTCAGATTTACTCATTGAAACTGGATGATACGTATCTGTATCTGGGAATAGTACAAAACGAAATGCTAAATCATACGACACTCAAACATGAGTTCCAAGATAAATATAAGAAAAGAATAATGAAGCTTCTTAATACAAAACTCTCAGGTGGAATATATGTAAGGCAATCAACACATGGGCAGTACCGGTGTTAACATATTCATTTGGAGTGGTCAAGTGGTCAAACACAGAATTGGAGAGAGAGAAGAACTAGACCGCATGACTAGGCGACTTTTAACAAAATTACGTTGATTGCATACCAATTCTTCTGTGTTGAGATTATACATTCCTCGAAAATATGGATGTAGAGGGCTTATTAATATCAAAGAATTATGTTTTAGTCAGGAAAAGAAGCTTCGCCAACATTTTCTAAGTTCGAAAGATCAACTTATGAGATTCGCAACTCAGTTTGATCACAATTATATCCCATTAAAACCGAGCCATGCAAAATACACTATCGAAACAGGGACAATACAAAACAACATAAATCAATCCAAGGTAGATATGTAGAATTATTAAATGGCAAGAAAGGCAAAAATGGCATTGATAAGAAAGCTTCTCTGCTCTGGTTAGACAAGAATCAACTATATCCGGAATCTGAGTGTATTGTTATTACTATCCAGGATAAGGTCATCAAAACTAATAATTACAAGAAATATATTCTTAAAGAAAACACTGAAGATGTATATCGAATGTGTGGTAAAATAGGGGAGGCTGTTGAGCACATAATTGGTGGATGTCCTTCTTTAGCAGAAAACACATATTTAGGAAGGCATAATCAGCTTGCTAAAATAATCCACCAAAAACTGGCACTTAATTATGGTCTTTTACCAACATCTACTCCGCCGTATTTTAAATACAGTCCTCAAGCTGTTCTGGAGTCTGACAATGTGCTGCTCTACTGGGATAGACCGATAATAACTGACAGGGCTGTCAACTACAATAGACCAGACATAGTCTTAAAAATAAAAAAGAAATGTGCGGAACAATTATTGATATTGCCATACCACTGTCTCATAATATGCATAAAACGGAGGTGGAAAAGGTTTCTAAGTATGAGAATCTTTCTTATGAATTGAAGAACATCTGGCAACTTGAAAAAGTGAACATCGAACCTTTTGTAATTTCCGCAGAGGGATTGGTGAGCCACAGGTTCTCCAAAAGTTTAACAAATTGCGGACTAAATAGAAATATCATAAAAGTGGGACAATGGGCTATATTGTTGCAAACCTGCCACATAGTTCGAAAATTTTTGTCTTAATGCCAATAGAATACTGGGTTATAATGAAATTTATCCTCAGGCTCCGAGCCGAACTCCAACATCGCGAGGGAGGAATCGGTTTATGGTTTCCAGCTTTTTGAGCTGAGAGAGTGATACCAAGTCGATGAGAATAATAATAATAATAGATAGTCTATAATAAACCTAATAGATAGAAGTAATAACAACAATCTTGTGGGGAGTTCCGGTACACCATCCAGCCAAGATATACAGATATTTTGGTCCTCGATTTGGTCAAATAAGAGCCAATATAACAATCATGCCAGCTGGCTGCGTGAGGAAGAAGCAAATACGAACGCAGTTGAACAAATGCCCTATCCTGAAATTACTATAACTGTACTACAGAATATAACAAGCCATCTGCATAATTGGAAGGTCGCTGGAACTGATAACATACATAATTACTGGTATAAAAAGCTCAGATATCTTCACCCTTTCATAGTAAGATATTTCAATGAGTTTATAAGAGAACCAAAAGAAATTCCTCAATTTCTTACTCAAGGCAAAACATATTTACTCCCCAAAGGAACCGCCTCTAATAACCCAGCGAAATACGGGCCAATTACCTGCCTTCAAACGATATATGAACTCCAAACATCATGTTTCACATCAGGACATATAGACAAACATGATTTACTACATGAACAGAACAGAAGAGTTGTAGAAAGGGAAAGCAGGGGTGTAAAGAACAACTTATTATAGATTCAGTTATAATGAAACACGCTTATATCATGCTGTTATATTCATTATCAGAAGGCCTTCGACTCGATTCCACACTCTTGGCTAATTAAGATATTAACATTATACAAAGTTCATCCAGCTTTAATAAACACACTTCAAGAACTGATACAAGAGTGGCGCACCACTATTCATTTTTCGCAAAATGGAAGTATGACCAGGGCTGAGGAAATCAGGGTGACAAGCAGCATATTTCAGGCGGACTCTGATCTGATTAAAGGGACGCAAATCGGATACAAATTCCAAAACCAAATTGTATCACACCTGCTGTACATGGATGATTTAAAATTGTATGCATCATCGCCACCGAAATTGCAACAACTCATTCAGGTTGTGGAGAAATTTACAGGTGGCCAGAAGAAAAAGTGCAAAAATATACAGACCTCAAGTTAGAAATAAAACGGATATGGAAGTTGAACCAGGTCCATATTGTGCTATTGATAATTTCAACAGCTGGCATTATACCAAAGAATCTGAAAAATAACATCAAATTCTCTCTGGGACTAGAAGAAAATCTGTTTAAAATAATGCAGAGGGTGGTAAGCTTTAATGCCACTCACATCGCCCGAAAATTTTTGGAAGAATGAAGTTGTTTTGGCTATGGCTCGCACTTTATTTAGAATCTAGCTTAGCTGGGATGAAAATATATAAAGGAACATAATAATAATAGTCTCCAGTTAGTGTTTTTCCTTTTTCCAAGTAATCGGTGTAGATGATTCTACGTGCATCCCAAAGAACTGTGGTCATAACCTTGCCGGCCGATGTCGCCGTCTTCGCCTTCTTCGGAGCCCGTTCGCCTTCCAACATACACTGTTTTGATTATTCCTTTGTCTCTGAAATGTAGTAGTGAATCCATGTTTCGTCCCCAGTTATATATCGACGCAGAAACTTATCAAGATTACGACGAAAAAGCATCAAAATCTCCTCATAGTCGACCATACGATTGCGTTTATTCTCCATCTTGCCGACATTTTTTTTCACACAATTTTTCGTGCAAAATTGAAAACCTTGTACCTTGCGATAAGCCTGTTAATAAGCCGTCAACTATTTCGCGCACTTTGATTCGTCGATCACTTAAAACCATGTCGTGGATTTTGTCAATCATTTCGGGAGTAGTCACTCCCATTTGGGACTCCCGAACGATATTCGTCTTTTGTGGATGTACGACCACGTTTAAACTCATTTACCCAATTATAAACACTTGGAAACACAGGAGTAGACATGCCATGAATTTCTTCAACTCAGTTTTGATCTCTTTCGGTGTTAAGCTTTTTAAATATAAGTGCTTAATCACCACTTGAAACTCAATTTTTTCCATTTTTCTAAATAAACAAAAGTTTCTTGCTTCAATCGACAATAAAAATGAAACCATGTGATAAATATAACTGAGACTTTGCCAGCTATCTGGTGAATAATGATGCTTACTAAAAACAAACCATTTCCGATGCTCGAGCTCCATTTCTTGGACTTTCTAAGGACTTATTGAACGACCCTCGTATCACGGAAAAAAGCGAATTTCGTTTGTTGATTAAATAGTACTTTTGCGTGGAGAAATCATTGTGCAAACCAAAGAAAAATTATTATGGGGACTCAGCTCTTTCAGATTTCATGGTTCATAAGTGCTTTACTGAGTTCCGATGTGGCCCAACCAGCATGAGTGCTGCTCCGTTGAAGTCACTACCAAGGAAATGATGAACAGAATTCATGATATCGTGTTGGTCGATCACATAGTGAAGGTTAGAGAGATTGAGGTGATAAACATCTGGAACGAATTCGTACGGAACATGCCACATGAACAATTGAGCATGAGGAAGTTCATGTGTGCTATATTTGGTCAATGCGGATCAAAAACGAAATCTAGTGACTACTTAACTACTTAAACGCAAGCCAAAATAATTTTTGCAGCGATTCTTGACTATTGATGAAACTTAAATTCATCATTACATACAAAAACGAAAGAATAGTCAAAGTAGTGGATTTTACAGGCGAATGTGCCCCGAAGAAGGCGAAGATGCTTCCACCGACTGGAAAAGTCATGACTACTGTTTTCTGGGATTTGCAAGGAATTATCTTCATATCTTCATGAAGAGTTGATAAAAAAGACCTTCATTTGACGAAGAAAAAAGTGCTGTTTTACCACAATATTGCATCTGCCCAATTGTTGATGTTCACTTGACTATCAAAATTGATCAATTTGCCCTACAAACCGATGCCGCATCCACCCTATTTTCCCGATTTGGCTCCCTTCGACTTCGTTCTCTGTTCAAATATGAAGAAATTATTGATTGAAAAGAAACTCGCATCCAATGAAGATGTTTTTATTGGGGGAACTGAAATCCAAATAGGATGAATAGCTGGATGGTAAAGAGTCCCAATATATTTTCCACAAAAAAAAATGATGAAGATGAAGCCAAAAAAGGACCAAACATAATCAATCAATTTGTGGAATATTAAGCGTCAATGATACAGTTCGTTATATTACAGGCTTTTTTCAAATTGAAGGGTGATTTTTTCAGTATACTCGAACTTCCGATAGGGGTCGCGGTCGAACGAACTATGAGTTTGCGCCCAAGTTTGTAAATCTGTGCTTCAATACTCTGGCAAATCATCATGGAACGTTTAAAATCGGAGCAACGCTTGCAAATTGTCGAAATTTATTAAGAAAATCAATGTTTTGTTTGCCAAACTTATAGAACACTTCGTGAATTTAAACTTCGTGATGAATTTGCCGAATTATCGACAATTCCGAACGCTCTTCACGCTGCTCGATATTAAAACAAAAACAAGACAAAAATTGTGCGTTCTGAAGAAAATATCGCTGCTGTTGCTGGCAGTGTTGATGAAGATCCAAATTTATCAATTCGTCGCCGTTCGCAGGAAGTTGGACTTTGTTATTCAACTACGTGGATTATTTAATTCCGAATGTGAATGGTATTGATCTGGAGTAGGTCTCAACAGGATGGCTTCACATGTCATACATCCATTGCAACAATCGATTTATTGAGGAAGAAGATTGAAAATAAAATTAAATTTGGTGAGAATATTATTTCGAGGAACGAACCTGTTAATTGGCTACCAAGGTCATATGATTTAGATTATTTTCATTTGGGTTATGCTAAATCTTCGGTCTATGTGGATAAACCAGCAGCTATTGACACCTTGGAAGCCAGTATAACTCGGGCATAAGGCCCCAATTTTTTCAAAAAGTAGTCTGCAATTGAATTGACTGAATGCGCTTTGTTAGAAACTACGTACAACAAAAATCACTCATATATGGCAAATAGAATTATTACCTGTACGCCTATATCTTTATCATCACCATAACTCAATAACCTGTCATTTTCATCTCTTAGCCTCTTGTTCTCTTCGACTAATGCAGTTATTTTGTCTTGATAGTCCGTCTCAAGTTTCAGAATTTGTTGCTTCAATCGGTCCCTTTGCTGCTTTGTCATTTCAATCTAAAAATCCAAAATTATTAGAAGACAAAAACAATATCAAGTTTACAATTTTGGGCACTCACCTCTTCTTTTAGTTTTATTTCCTTGCATTCATAGTCTTGTTTTAACTTTATGCTTTCGTGATTAATTTTTTCAATTTCTAGCCTTTTTTCGTCGACTTGTTCCCGAATAGAATCATTTTCTTCGCGAAGAATTTCTAAAGATTGCTCGTGAGACCTTTGCAGCTTATCTAACTCTTGACGAACGGTTCGTAATTGTTCCTCGTGTTTCTTTCTGAGGAATTTTTCAGCAGTTTCCTTTTCCAATAAAAGTTGCTGTTCATGTTGGGAAGTTACTAAAAAAAATAATTTAATTAATTTTACATCTAAGGAATATTTTATATATTGAGAGGTCATGACTACAATATAAATACACATGAAAAAAAGTTGCCTGAAACGAAGGAAAAGCTCAGGTCATCGACATTTACTGCTAAAAACGACAATAAATCACACTATTATGGCATGTTCTATTGATTCGTCTATATTTAGATTGTTTCAAAATAAGAAAGCGACTATGTAAAAAGACCTTAAAAGGCGAAACATACGTTTCTTTGAAGATAAAAAATAGCAATTTGGCTTTTTGGTATTATTTTACACTGCATAGTTTTTTGGGGGACGGGGAGGACTCACCGCTCGATAAATATTTAAGTGAATTAAATTAAATGATTAGCTCTTGGGCTTAATCGCCTAACTGATGGGGTCTCGACCTTTTTAGGTCTAAAAAGGTCGAAAGCTTCATATTGGGATTGCAACTACCAAAGGATAGTAGACCCTGTAGGATAACAGACCCAGTTTCACAAAGACAATTGAGTTGCAAATGCAAAACGCAAAATCGCAGACTTGCGTCAAAGCTAGACGTTTGCGACTGCGCTGCAAAACTTTAACTCTTCGTCAAATGTGAAAAGTATTGGGTACACTGAGGATTGTTAAGTTTGGAACTTGTTTCGACTTGTGTTTGTCATCTGCAGTCTGGGAAATACTCTGAGAAAATTGGAAAATTTCTTCTGATGAGAAAATAGAAAAGTTTCTCGATCCACAAACATCTAAGTTTGATGCGTAGTATGAGATTATTTGTAGAACTTCGCAGATATAACATTTGTATTTTCGCAATTTCGGCAAAATTCGCTGTTAGCAAGGAGAACTACTTCTTAAACCAACAAAATTAATTCTTCTTTTGAAACCTTCGGTTTGAAACACCACTAAACATTACCACTATTACCACGAAACTATTACCACTAAACACCAAACGGAAGGAACGGCAATGGGAAATCCTCTGTCACCGTTCTTAGCCAACTTATTCATGAGTAAATATGAAACTTAGGCGAAAGATGAATTCAGTTACTTTCTGAAGGTATAGCTAAGATATGTGGATGACGTTTTTGCAATTTTCTATTCAAAAAATGAAAACTTAGATGATTTTATTAAGAACTTAAATAGTATATCCCAAAACATAGTATTAACGCATGAACTCGAAAACAACGATAATTTACCATTTCTGGATGTTTTAGTCAGTAGAAACAATAAAAATAGGTTAAATTTTGAAATTTTTAGAAAAAAAAAAAGAAAATTTTATGGTAAATAGATTAATAAATTTTCCTTCAAACAAATTTAATTATATTAGATAATTAATTAAAACACATAAGTTAATTATTAAATTAATTAAAATTAATAATAATTAATTAAAACATAAGAAAATTATTGAAAGAATCTTCGACTTTTCAAAAGGATCAGAACAAAAATAAACTCATTGTAATACCGTTTGATGCCCAATTAATACGAGGGCTAGACAAAATTTTTTAAAAAGTGGACATTATGGTTGTGTACAAACCATATATTAAATTAAGTCCTGGGTAACCCAAAGGATAATAAAGAATATCAACATGAAATGTCGGGGATTTACAAAATTAGTTATCAAAATTGTGATCGAAGATATATGAGCAAACAAAAAGATTCATATTAACGAGATATAAAGAACACACTACTCACGCACTGGCTAGGCTTTGTATTTAAAACGAATCAGAAATGAAAATAAAAAATATAAATTACGTAGACTCAACAAACTTACTACTTATTAGATATAGGAGAAATGAAAAATCTTGTGTTATCCAACATGCAATCGAACATGGCCGCAATATAGATATTAGTAATTTAAGACTGGTTAAAAGTGTAAATAACAATAGTGCTTTGGATGGGTATGAAAGCATTCAAATAGAAAAATGTAAAATGTAAACCATGAAGCGGGATAAAATACCTATTCCGTTTACTCAACTTTTTCAATTATTAATGTAACGCTCAGTAAACTTTACGGTTCATGATTTTAACACGCTTCATTAGGTACGGTTATCATATAAATAGAAGATAGTTTAGTTTTATAATTAGATTAAATCATATCCTGATGATGCTTACATGGTTAGCGAAACGCACGTCGAGAAGTTAAAAAATTGTTTAGTGGTAAATCGCAACAAAATTAAATTATTAGCTCTTAGGCTGGTTCGCCTAACTGATGAGACCCAGAAAGGTCTAAAGCTGGACTTTTCCAGCGCAGTCGCAAACATTGAACTTGCATCGTTTTGCATTTGCAGCTCAATTGTCTTTGAGAAACTGGGTATCTCGTTCAACAGGGTCTACTATTCTTTGGTAGTTGAAAACCTAATATGAAGTTTTTGACTTTTTTCGGTCTCATCAGTTACTTGAACAAACCTAAGAGCTAATGATTCAATTTCATTTGTGTTGGTTCAAGTAGTAGTTCTCTTTGATGAAAAGATCAAAGCAGGACAGAATTATTTTTTTATAGAAAAACAACCCTTTATTTGAAAAATTTAATGTCGAATGATGCAATGCAATTGTTTTTTTTTATCGTGAATTAGTAGTAATGAGTTAAATGGATTAAGATATGACTAGAAAATTTCCATAAATAAAAACCGTTAATTGGAGTATGGTAAGAATAATAAGTTCCATATCTATCCATAAGTTGAATTTCCACGTATGTTGAAAGCTCGGGAGTATGGTGGTAAGGCAAATATTCATTAAATATAAAATCTTAACATTTTTTTTTTAACTTCCACCCTGAATAGTAAATGTATCTAACGCAATTTCAGTTTCTTGTATTTGTTGGCAATTGATATTCATGCCACTACCTTTATTTTTGCGATTTAACGCTATCAAGCTTTAAAATAGACGATTGGAAAGTTCGGACTATTATGTAAAACTAATAAATATTTAAGAATTGAACGACATTATGTATATTTTGAAGATAACTTTCGATGTTTTGTACGTATATTTTTTAAGTTAATCTAGTTTCGTTATAACATTGATTCATCTATTGCATTTTATTGCTATAGTTCGATAAACCTGTTATCTGAAAAGAAAGCTAACTAGAATTGGTTGGACTATCCATCCATACTGAACAAAATCCAATATTTGACATGTTATATTATCAATTAACTCAGATAATTGTACAATGATCTGGATATTGTAGACTATGTGGAAGTTCAGCGAGTCAGAAGTGTCGGGACACGTGACGAGAATGCCAGAAAATCGAATATCAATGAAAATCATGGAGGAGCGATTATGTGATAAAAAAAAGGGGTAGACATCAGGACAATGTAAGAAGAGATGCTAAAGAAAAACAAGGGGCTGTTTGAGATCGATCCGATTGGAGGTGGAGGTTGCAGGAGGTCAAGGCTCACTAACAGGCTGCATGTAGTAGATAAATCACTTGAATTAATTAAAAAAAAGTTGCGTGTGGAAAAAGTATAACGTTTTTTTTTTAAAACGGGTTGTCTGAAACATCGACAACAAAATACCATTGGTAAATGGATTGGACTATAATCTACCAGGTGTGGTGGATAAAAATTGTTATTCAAAGTATGCGCCATCGCTAGCTACAGATAGTTTCGCATCTCTCTGCCAATTTCCCAGAAAAACCGTACATCTTTTGAGGTGGTCCGCCCATCAAGTGATTTTTCGACATCTTCGATACATCATCAACACTTCGATATCGAAGTGCTTTTTGAAAGTGTTTTGGAAGTGTTTTCATGGAAAGCGCGTGAGGCATCGATGAAAATAAGTGGCAGTCGAAGGGGCCAAGTCTGGTGAGTACGGCGGGTAGGGGAGGGAGTTTACAACCAAGTGCAGAAATGGTGTCTCTGACCGATTTCGCTGTGTGTGATGGAGCGTTGTCACGCCGCAAAATCTCTTTTCCGTTCTTGTAGCTCATTCTGATCGCGTTCGATCAATGCATGGTTCAAATTGATCAACAGATGACGGTAGCAAACGGCATTAACTGTTTCACATGGTTTCAAAAGCTCATGGTATACGACACCTTCTGATCCCACCAAATGCACAGCATTGTCTTCGTTTTAAAGCGATTCGGTCTTGCGGTCAATGTTGATGGTTATCCCGTGTCAACCCATGATTTTATGCATTTTAGATTCTCGATATATATCCATATTTCGTCTCCAGTC
>JARFXV010001312.1:140000-177500 GCA_031761425.1 Cosmopolites sordidus | reverse complement strand
ATACGAAAAACCACAATTTATTTTTACTTTCCAACAAATTTTTAATTTCATACGTCGTAAATCCTTTTTTCTTTTTTGTTCTTTCTGTAATCTATTTTCCGTTTCATCTTGACTTTCACAGGCACGCTTAGCTTTCATATACTTTGATTTAGACGTTACCAAATTTAATTTGGACTTTCGTTTTTTAGGCATTTATAACTACAACAAATAATTGGAAATAATTAAAAACTATCTTGAGATTGACAACCGAAAATTCAATATAAAAAGTTGAAATAAATATCTTACTAATTTAATGCTGGGAAACTCATTTTTCCATGCTTCCTTCTTTTCTTCTTTTTCTTCTTTAATTAATAAATATAAACATATACATATATAAATATAAACATATACATATAGATATATATATGTGTTTAATATATTTTTAAATCAGTCACTTGACATTTGGTAAAAATTTGTTTAGGTTGGAAAAAACAAAGTTTTAATACTACAGAAAAATATTAATTTAATAGTTTAATTAATAATTAATTTATTAAAATTAATAATAATAGTAGTTAATGTACATGATAATAATAATAATCAATAATAAGTTGATAAAAGCTGAAATTTTAAATTTAGCTTTGTTGATCATTAGCGCCCTCACAACCGCTTTAGGAGTCTGAACTCCATTGCAGACGTTCTTAATTAGTCTTAATATAGTTCAAGAAAGAAAAAAATCATTTTAATAATAAGTTTATAAAAGCTATAAAATCAGATAATTAGCGATTCTCATCATTAACGCCCCCGCAACTGGTGTAGGGAGTCCAACACTCACATAAATATTAGCCTATCCATTAAGTACATGTATTTTCTATATGGATACCAAGTCAATCGGATGTATATATATATATATATATATATATATATATATATATATATATATATATATATATATATATATATATATATATAATATGTATGTATATATATATATATATATATATATATATATATATATATATATATATATATATATATATATATATATATATATACATCTATATATATATATATATACATCTATATATATATATATATATATATATATATATATATATATATATATATATATATATTTATTTATATTGAAAGGGAATTTTTTTATTCAATTAAAAGAGAAACGCAAGTGAAAGCCGTCGTATACTTGTGGAAACTTACGGTGATAATGTCCCAACGCTACGTGCTTGTGGGCGTTGGTTTAGACGAATCAAAAGTGACGATTTCGACTTGAAAAACAAAGAACGCCCAGGTCAACCGCAAAAAATTTAAGATGCCGAATTGCAAGCATTGTTGGAAGAAGATGATATGTAAACCCAACAACAAATGGCAGAAAGGTTAAATGTTGGTCGCCAAACTATTTGTGATCGTCTGAATCTCATGGCAAAGCTCTAGAAGGCAGGAAAATGGGTGGAGCGAAAAACGATGTGCGAATTTTTGCTTTCTTGGCATGAAAGACAGACTTTTTGGATCGGATCGTGACTGGAGACGAAATATGGATATATATCGAGAATCTAAAATGCATAAAATCATGGGTTGACACGGGATAACCATCAACATTGACCGCAAGACCGAATCGCTTTAAAACGAAGACAATGCTGTGCATTTGGAGGGATCAGAAGGTGTCGTATACCATGAGCTTTTGAAACCATGTGAAACAGTTAATGCCGTTTGCTACCATCATCTGTTGATCAATTTGAACCATGCATTGATCGAACGCGATCAGAATGAGCTACAAGAACGGAAAAGAGATTTTGCGGCGTGACAACGCTCCATCACACACAGCGAAATCGGTCAGACACCATTTCTGCACTTGGTTGTAAACTCCCTCCCCTACCCGCCGTACTCACCAGACTTGGCCCCTTCGACTACCACTTATTTTCATCGATGCCTCACGCGCTTTCCATGAAAACACTTCCAAAACACTTTCAAAAAACACTTCGATATCGAAGTGTTGATGATGTATCGAAGATGTCGAAAAATCACTTGATGGGCGGACCACCTCAAAAGATGTACATATACTACATATATATATATATATATATATATATATATATATATATATATATATATATATATATATATATATATATATATATATATATATATATATATATATATATATATATATATATATATATATATATATATATATATATATATATATATATATATTCAGAAAGTTAAATAACAAATAACATAAATTAGGTAAACTCAAAGAACTTACTACAAATGGACGCAATCTGTATTGGAAACATACGTTGTAGATTTACAGGTATTAACCAATTCTGTTCGTCACTGCTCAGTGCAGATACCAGTCGTGAGTTGATCAAAATATTGCATATAGCAATATTTTGATCAACTAAAAATTTGATCAACTTTGATCAATTTAAATTTGCGTCTTACAGAATGTCTCAGGGTGATAGAAAAATTTTGTTTACAGAATTGTTTTCAGTGTATCAAATTACAGCACAGACGCCCAAAAATTACTGTCACAAGTACTGTGTTTATCAGTAGTATCAGTATTATTCAATGAGTGATATTTTCGATTAATAAATGCGAAAAGTACATATTTATTTTATAAAACTTACATTGTGCCAATTGACTTCGATGCTTATCGATCATTTCCACAACTTCATTATGATATCTAACTCGTTCCTCTTCAATAGTTGTAGCTTGTTTGGATTTTTCGTCTGCCAGGGCATCTTCCAGTTCCTTGTAGAGCAATCGAATTTCTTCAATATCGCCACGATACTTGTCTACTTCACGTCTGAGATGTGGTACTTGGAAAGCTTCGACCTACGAAAACCCAACAATATTATTTTTTGAGTTTAATCACGATTACATCGAATTTACTTTTTTTGGTTGCTTAAACCAGATATTTTTAATATCAGTAAAAGTAATGCTCGACAGTATTCGAAATAACCCGAACAACAACATTGCTGGTTATAACCGAATATTGATTCGTCGACAGTCTGGAGTCCACTGACTTGTCGGTTTGTACAGTAGGGAAAAAAAGACATTGTTGGCTTCGCCAATAGATAGGTATGCCTAATAATAACAATAGGTAGTGCCAAAATAGCACAATTACCGGGCAATTCAAAATGGCATTACAAATATTGACATTAGCGATAGACGAAAGAGAAAACAAGGCAATAAAGAAATATTACTCCGCAAGGGTTCAAAAGGACAAATGGCTATTAAAATTACTGATACTGTCCTAATAGTATTATATGAAATAAGCAATGCCTTGTTTATTTTACTAACTTATTTGGTAAACTTTTTCCGAATATTTTTTGTTAATATTTTTGATTAATTGTCATTAGTACACAGCTATATAATAGAATCGTGAAGAAGAGAAAATTGGATGAGATAAGAGTATACTGAAATATCTGTTAAATTGTTAGTTAGTTAAACAGATTGGTTAGTTAAATAGACCGCTTCTTCTGACGTCGAAAATCGTTGACCGGGTAGTTTATTCTTCACGAACGGGAACCAAAAGAAATTATTGGGTGCCAAATCAGGACTGTGACTATAGGGCGGATGACCCATGAATTCGATGTTTTGACCGGTCAAATATTGAGTTGTTCGGTCCTATGTGTGAGAGCTCGTGTTGTCATGGTGAATAATAATCCTGCGTCGCTGGTTATTTTTTCTTATTTCTTCAAAGACTTCTGCCAAACAAATGGTTATGTACTATTCAGAATTGACCATTCTAAGATTCTCTAGTGCCACTGTATGACCATTTATCCCAAAAAAAACCTCCAACCATTTGCTTCGAAGTGCTTTTTGCGCGAACAACTTTGACGCACGGCTAAAAGTCCATGTAAAATCTTACGCATGGTTGGGCCCAGGGATGTCTCAATTCAGTATGTCACATGACGATCTTGCTTTACCACTTCGCGTACATTATCGATATTTTCTGATACAACAACCGATTTTGAACGACCTCCTTTAAATTTGTCCGTGAGCGAAAGACGGTCACGATTGAATTCACTATACAAGTGATATGCAGTATTTTTAGATGGTACATTATAGCCAAAAGTCGAAGTGAGTTGATGAATTCACTGTTGTTGAGATAATCCAAGTCGAAAGTCGTTGGAGTTCGTCGAAAGAGTTAATTTCATTCCAAAATGAAATGTTCAAGTCACTAAACAACACAAATAGCGTTCGTAAGATAAAACGTTCTGACTACGTATAAAGTCAACAATGTCAAACTTTACGATGTATATGTCAGATGGCGCCTAGCAACGCCATTGTTGCCAATTCCGGATACATAAATAACAACCCTCGTAAACATAACAGTGAGACAGATATACATATACTGGAGTTGTCATGATGGAGGATGATGTGACGAGTTCCATTTATTTTAAAAAATCACCGATAATTTTGAACAATGATGCAATCATTTTCAAAACAATATTGGTATCTAATCTTGGTATCTAATTTTGAGGTGCTTTCGAGTAAATTTTCTCGCAGTATGTCCACAGACTTCCGAGCATTTAGGATATTATCAATGATTACTAACTGTTCAGTCCCAGCCCAAGACATTCACCCCTTGACCGTTACCCTTGACGTTTACTCCAGAACAAGAAGCAATATAGTAGTGTTGGACGTCCTTTCCTCAATGTGATCAATTCGTTCACGTTTTTCACTGTATAGTGTACTTCGGGTGCGTGGCCCACTTTACGACGCGCACCCTTAAAACTGAGGTTTAACCACCTCATCCTAGACACCTCTAGGCAACGGGGGTTGGCACCAGCAACAAGTAAAGGATAGTTCGCGCTAAAGCGGCTTGGGCGGCGATGCATCCAACGATGATAAGGAAACCTATCGAACATGGGTACCATGACAGGGGAGCTCCAGTGGCATGCCAGTGCCCCTTTTCAACGAAGGCCTCGTGGCGGCAATGATTTCTGAGGCAAGCTAATAGGTGTTTCGGTTAATAAAGTCGAAAATTTGAGCGTTTATTTTCATAACAAAATAAATTTCCTTAATAATCAAAGTATTGGTCATCGTTAGTTATTACTTTTTCCCATCTTTCTGTCAAATAATGGATTCCGCCCCACAAAAACGTTTGGTTTTTTTTGTGGCCAGCCATTCATCAAGCTAAATTATCACCTCTTCGTAAGAATGTAAGTGTTGTTGTGAAAGGCTGCATCGACCGCAATAAGTGGTAGTCTGAATGGGACTAAGACTTAACAAGTCCGGTGAATACGGTGGGTGGGGTAGGACGCCCCATTTAACGTTCTTTAAATAGTTTTTTTACACATTTTGCAACATGGGGCCGAGAATTGTCATGTTGAAAAATGCCTTTATCGTGTCTTTGGACATATTCTGGTCTTTTTTCCATCAATGCTTCGTTCAATTTCATCAATTGTTCTTGGTATCGATCACCAGTAATTATTTCATCAAGTTTCAGCAGTTCGTAATACACAGCTGCTCTAGTATCCCACCAAATTCATAGCAAAGCCTTCTATCCATGTATGTTGCGCACTAGTTGTGATGTTGAAGCCTAACCTGGGTTTAACCATGATTTTCTGCGCTTTGGGTTGTCAAAACACTTTTTATCACTTGTCACAACTCAATGCAAAAAACCTTTGATTTTCTGTCTGGCAAGCAAAAATTCACAAGTGGTTTTTTGCCTTTCAATGTCTCTTTCCTTCAATTTATATGGAACCCATTTTCCTTCCTTCTGGATCTTTCCCACTGCGTGTAGATGTTCGGAAATGGTGAATTGGGAACATTCAATGGTTCTACCAATTGTTTCAACATATGAGTTGAATTTTTATCCAATAATTCTTGCAAATCTGCATCTTGAAACTTTCTCGGCTGTCCTAGACGCACCTTGTCTTTTATTTCAAAATCATCATTTAATGGTATTAAAACGTCATCCACAAGTTTTTTGGGTTATAGCATGTGTACTATAAGCTTCAACCAACACTTTATAACTTTCAGCAGCCGTTTTCTTCAAATGAAAGAATGTTATTAAACTTAAACTCCGCAAAGCTTTTTTTGGTACATAATTCGTTACATAAACGACATATTCAAAGTTATGAAAACTATGTTTTTCGCACAATAAAAATTAATAATGAACTGGCTCGTGAAGGTTATGTTTACCCTCTAAAGCGCCAAAGACGTCATTAGTCTATACCAATGGTCGTCAACCCGTCGATTGCAAGCTACCGGTAGCTCACGTGGACAATTTCGGTAGCTTGGTATACCAATTTAGGTATATTGTATGTTGAAAATGTATTTCCATTATTTGCATTAAACAAGTATAGATAGTTCGCTCTATTTGAATATTATTAAAGTGGCTCAACGCGTTGAAAAGTTTGGCGATCACTGGTCTATACCAACTAATGAAATTCACAATTTTGCCACGTGTCTCCAAAGGAAAATTTCAATTTTCTAAAAGAAATTAACCTATAGAAATTACTTTATAACTGATTAAGAAGGATTAAATTTGTTTGTTTTTGTGTACTGAAGTTATTAAATCGGCAAAACCAACTGTTCAAATGTATTTTCCATCGAATACTCGATACTTTATTAATTACATTAAAAAAAATATTTATATTCTGCTTTAGGATATTATTATAGCATAATTTTGTTGATAATAATTTATTGTTTGTGTTTATAGAATATCATAAAATTTATTGCGGTTAAAATAATGTAAATTGAGAGCAATAGGTTGGTTAAAATACTTTTTCCTCCACGGTATAAACGTTTCTATTCGATAATGTTTCAGCACAAAAATCGAATAAAGACGTTCCATGCACTGATATTGAGCTAGAAGAATATTTGTGTTATAGCTTTATTTCATTTCGCTTATTAAGTTAGAAATTATAACGTCTTTGACGATGAAGCCAAGTAAAAAAAAAAATCAATTGGCACATGTACTTTAGTGATGGTAGAGAAACAGTTGAAGATGAACGTCATTCAGCAATACGTTCTATGTCAATCAATGATGTAAACATTACAGTCATTAAAGACATTGTAGATATTACTGGAATATAATTTACATCAATTCAATCAATTTAGGTTTGTCTCGTGTGTCTTGTCATCTTGCTTCGAAAACACCGAATTTTTTGAAAGGCATTGTCTTGTTGAAGTTGCTGTAGAGATGCTTAATTTTTTGGAGACATCCTGTAATACATAATTATTGATGAAAACACATAAGAGTTATGCTTACGATACAGAAACAGCTCAACAATCAAGCGACTGTCTTGCTTAAGATGAAGAAACTACGTCAAAGCCAGTCAAAAATCAAAATTATTTTCTCCCATTACCATGGTATTGTCCAGAGAGTTTCTTCCAACTGATCAAATAGTTAATAAAGAATATTACTTAAGCGTGATGAATGTTTTGCGAACTATTTTTCAGAAGGAGTATTTTTTTATCAGTAAGATATTTTCCAAATTGTACCGAAAGTGAAGCCCTAGCGTTTTGGTATAACATTTTTTTTTACATTACATTAACACACTATGTGTGTATTAATACTATGCTTTTTTAGTTGTGTAATGATGCAGTAAAAATGCTCTTTTAAAATTCATTGCATTATCTATCGAGATATCCTATCTAATTCAGGTAACTAACAAATAGGGTATCATTGTTTTCCTGAACTTATATGAATATGTAGCCCTATGAGACGTCGTCGTACGATACTCCGATACGACTACCACCGATGTTGGGTATCTTACGCTTTCGCTTTTAACTTCTTGACACAATCTGCAAGATTTTGTAATAGTTTACAAATTTAATTTAAAGTAAAGTAGATTAATTTTATTAAATGAAATAAATATATTAAATAATATATTTAAGAACAAAAAATAAATATATAATTTTAAAAGTAATATATTTTTTAATTTATTTTATTGGAAAACTCCAGGGCAAGCCGAAATCACAGCAGAAATGCTAAAATATATGGGAGAAATAGCAAAGGAAGAATTTTTGTCGCTACTAAACGATCTCATAATAGAAAATAAAATATAGTCTGTTTCAAGATATTTCGTTGCCCTTCGGCAAAATGTTAATTGCCCCAATAAATCTCAATAAAAATATTCGTAGTTTCTTAAAAGGCGTCAGAGCCGGAGTGGTTTAACTTCTAATAATTTTTGGAAAAATAAAATATTGTTAAATTATGATTAAGTTATTATTATTACTATTATGTATGACTAAAACATTGTTTATTGGTTTGTTTATTTTGAATTTATTAGTACAATAAAAAGAAATAAATAAATAAATTTATCTATTAGTACAATAAAAATTATAAGTTAAATTTAATTATACATTTATTTCGGTTTCGCTCTCACTGTCAATTTGATTTACATTAATTATAAGTGGTTCTATATTATTAGTAAATGATACATAGGAATCTTCTATTTTAATATCATAGTTAATCCAATTTATCCAACTTTCTTATGGAATACTATCTACAACCTTCAAATTAATGTTGCAGCACTTGCACTTAGAGTCGGAGAAATGTTTTCGGCTCTAACATTGGATTTTACCTGATGCCACATATGCTCAATTGGATTAAAAAGACAGTAATATGGCAGCAATGCTATCACATACATATTATTTTTTAATTTTTAACATATAGTTCTGAATTTCCAATTTAGTGATATTTGTATTAGAAACTTTATTTTTTTGGCGGTTATGACAACTAGCATTGTACATTACAATTACGCTTACTTTAGGCACATTGGGCAAAAGGCTATTTATAAACCAATCTTTAAAAAGTTCTGCTGTGGTTCTGCGTTATGGTAGTCCAAAGATGCATGTTTAATATTTTTGGAGGACAACCGTAAACAATTTGCAATCCATCCATACTCGGAATCAACATGTAAAATTGTAATTCTTTTTCCCTTGTTCGCTGGGGCTTTGGTTTACCATTTTCTTGGTGTATCTACCCATTCTTTTGCTGGCGTCTCATGTGTATCGAACCATGTTTCATCAAAGTAGCTAATTGGATGATTTTCTAATATGTATCTTTTGTAGAGTTTAAGTAGTCAAACCGCCATCGTCGCAATCGTTGTGATCAATTAATATTTGTCTTTTTTTAAGGGTCCGATATGCAAAACCCATTTGAGATAATATTCTCGGGAGGCTAGTTCTGCTGCTAAGAATGTTTTCATCTTTCCTTAGTCGCGGTTACAATGAATGCAATATAGGCACAGTATTCTCTTCATACATAGCATACATTTTGCTTCGAATTAAGTCTTTGTCGCTTTCGTCAACACGTTTACATTTATCAGAATCACTAGGGACTTTTTTGGCTTTGTCACAATATCGTTAACTGTAGACAACGGAGTTCTCGTTAATCGGGCGATAAATGTTTTCTTTTAAAAATAGAACTACCGGAGGCACAATGATCATTATCTTGCCAATAACACCACATTTTTACCACGTTTGGAATAACAGAAAATACGATCGAAAAAATAGAACTGCACTGTCTAAGAAAATAATGCGAACTATACTAAAATATTTCGAAACTACTAAAACAGGTATAAAATTAATGTTATCTTTTTACCTGTTATTTTATTAGGCCCGGCCCCGTTTACGTTTTTTGCAACATTGCCGGGTTTCGGTACTACGGCACGGTTTGTTAAGAGTTTATTGCAGCTAATTGATCAACGATATATCTTGAAACGCACTTTACCAACAGACTGGCATATGGGTATAATATTGGCCTTCTTTAAAAAACGAGATATCAAATAATGTAAAACCTAGAGAGGGATCACACTAACAAGTTTAACTGGTAAAATATTTACCAGAATAACAGAGCACAGGCAAAGAGAAAAATTAGAAGCAACATTAGAGGAACCATTCAACATTAGAGCATTAGAGATATTTATAATTAGACAACTAGGAGAAAAATTATTAAGAAAAGAAACCGAAATCCATATTTGTTTCATTAAACTGAAAAATGCATTTGATAGAGTAAAAAGATGCCAGGAAAAATGAAAAGGGATGTCTGGAAAAGTCTAAAGAGAAGAAGGACTAAAATAGAGAGTAATAGAAATTATTAAGGCCTTATACAACAACAACAAGCATAACGTAAGAACGTATAACGATGAATCCACAGAATATGAAATATAAACATGCTTAAAACAGAGCTGCGTACTGAGTCCACTGTTAATTTCAATAGTTATTGACGATGTTGTAAAAAATAGCTAAGCAAATTGCAAGAATTCAAAAATAGGTTTTATAAAAATGAAAACATTGACAATACAAGAATTATTATTTGCTGATAATATGGTCCTACTGGCAGATTCTGATGAAAAACTACAACATGACTTAGCGATATATAATGAACAGGTAAGAAAAGTAAATATGGAAATAAATATCGACAAAACCAAAACAATGGTAACTGCAGTAACAAAAACAAAACATAAAATTGTACTCAATGGGAAGGTAATGGAGCAAGTCAAAAACTATATGTATTTAGGCACGAAAAAAATGGGAAAAGCAGGCAAACCATACAACACCCTAAAAACAACATTCCTAGGAAAAAGAACGATACCGAAAGAGGTAAAAGCACAGGTGTATCAGAAAGTAGTAAGACCATCAATTATATACGGCAGTGAATCTTGGACCTTAATAAATAGAAACAAAAGTAGAATTACAGCTGCAGAAATGAGATTCCTACGCAAAATAGAGGGAATTACAAGAAGGGATAGAGTGAGAATATAACAGTAATGGAACAACTGGAAACGAAACCATATCCATAGAATCCATAGAATGAATGAAGACAGATTAGCAAAACAAATCTATGAAGGGAAAACACGAGGAAAAAATAAAGTTGGATGTCTAAGACTGAGATGGCAAGAACAAGTTCGACAAGGGGCAGAAAAACGAGGACTTCATTGGAATGAAGCTAGCAAATTAACACTGGACAGGAACTTATGGAGTGTAAAAATTCATGAAATACCATCATGCTGAAATGTAAACTGTCAACCTTACACCTAACGGTACGACGGACTTTTAGATTAAATAAAATAAAAAGTATAAAATTGTAAATTGAGGGTGTAAGGAATATTTTTTTAGTATATATTTTCCTGCAATAAACTGTAGTAATTATTCTAAATATTCCTTTGTCCATACAGATATTTGCTATATTTTTTCATTATTTTCCGTGCTCTTATCAACCCCAGCACAGCAGCATCATACCGGCTAACATCGCCATGTCAGAAGTATTAATGAAATTGATATTACACAGTTAACTGCAGGTACTTACAACGTTTTTTAAAAAACCATCTTTACTGCATTTGCTAGAAATGTTGAATGAAACTGACGCAAATATGTGGACAGGAAGGGGCCATAGAGGAATGCCGCATGCCTCTTACCTTGTGCTAGGATACATGCACTAACGCATCCAATAACGCAAGTTGAAAGGCACGTTGAAACGCATGTTGAACGGAAAAGTTGAACAAATGTGGACATACCAAATGATGGTCTTCACTTCATGCTCTGACGTTAATTGAAGAGGTCTCGTATCATTTCACAGCGCGGTAAACGAATTTTTAGATATATTGAAGAACTGATTTGTTTATATTACTTTGGAAATTTAGGTAGCTTTATTAAAAAATAAACGTACGAGTGGTACTGGAAAATATTCTAATGTACCTACAGAGTTGGAACAGAAGTTATAAGATTATAACTTCAAAAGTTCTCAGCTTTGATTGGAAATTACAGTGTTTTTTTTGCATGTCATATAGACCTTGTATAGGTGTTTAAATCAAAATCAATTTAGAATTTATCTATAAATTTACTTTTTTTGAGTTCGAAATTGACCTCGAGTTCAAAGGGACTGTAACGATTCCTTATAACAGAATTCAAAACGTTTAAAAAAATGTTTTGAATTCTGTTATAAGGGACTTATTTTGAATAATATACATGACAGTTGTCAGTTATTCAGAATTATTTAATAATTGTCCAATGTTACTTACGTTAAACACTAAATGCTGAACTAGAACAGCCAACGCTTCAACGACCCGGGGTTGCGGTAGCGCTTTCTTGACTGGAGCCCGAGGGGTTTGAGCTACAGGGGGCCGGACGGAAGGTGACGTACGACCCCCCTTCACTGTAGTTTTACTGGATTCTGTAACAACAAGTTATCATTAATTTCTCAATTTAAATTCTCATTTACTATAATGAATTAGATGTAACAAGTGTACGAATGAACTGAAACTTTTGTTTTATACGATTCAGAGTTTTTTTGTTACTGCGTTTTAATTACTGCGTCACATTAATTGCCTGTAGATATGTATCAATACCCTCTTCTTCCTGCTTGTGTTCAATCAGTGACTGTTTCTTGCATTGGAATCTCCAAACATACAGAGTCATTACTTTCTTCCAATATAATAAATCATGATGTACAGTGAAAAAGTCTCCGATACTGCCATCTGTTTCGATGCCGAAATCCTGTTTAGATTTCCATATTCGAGACAAAAGTGACAATGGGAGGTCGTCTTGTGCATCTAATTCTTCTGCGTTTTGTCTTGGATTTTCAGAGTTACTATGTGTAATTCCAGATTCGGAAAAGCAATTTTGAATTGTATTCTTTGATACCCGGTCCCATGCATTTTTAATAAGATAAATTGCATCCAAAACGTTTATTTTCTTTGAGATTTTTTCGGCTGATTCAGCAGTATTAATTGCTAATAAAAGTTTTTTTAACGATAAATGTTCTATAAAAGTTTTAAAACTTTTAATAATGCTCTACTCTAGAGGTTGGCAAGGAGGCGCAATTCAATATTTTCTAATTTTCTGATTCTTGGGTGTGAACATGCGTTGTCTAGAAATAGTCAAATTTTCCGTTTCTAACACATTTCAACTTTCGATCAGATTTCACCAACCATTCGGTCATTAGTTCCCCAGTCACCCATGCTTTTCTATTCCATCCCCAAATAACAGGTAACTTGTTCAGATTGATGTGCTTCAAAGTCCTTGGTTTTGCGGTTTTTCTTATTACTAGCGGCTTTTTTTTTCTCCATTCATGTTTTACACAAAACAGTATGGTAAACCTTTCTTTTGAAAATTTGCCTCCAATGCATTTTTCGCGCCTCAAATATAATATTTTATTGGGAAGTGCACGAAATAATAACCCAATTTCGTCTGTATTGTAGATATTTTGGGTGAATAGTTGCTTATAATCAAGGGAATCTTGGTCAAAAAAGTGGCTACATAGTCGGGGTTTAAACTCCCAGCCTTTCTAGATATGGCTTTGAAAGCAATTTTTGATAGTTCTGGTTCTAGGTTCATAGATTGTAAAATTTTACCGGGCTTAAGGAGGCTTGTCCAATGTGCTCGGCATAGATGCGTCAACTTTCCCGCCATGGGAGAGTTGCAGCTCTGTATATATTTATTTTGTGATGATACCGAATACACTAATGGTGAAGTCCCGTCTTGTGTTGTCACGCGCACAAGCAGATATATTTACGACCAAGGATCAATAGGACTTTTTACTGTTTTTTTTCTGGCGCTTATCAATATTCAGTCTTAAAGCCTCAATCAATCTTCATTCAATGTAATGGTACTACGCATCATTTTCCACTCATCAGAAAATTAATTAATGTAAGTCATATTATGAAATATCTGGCAGCGGAAGCAATAACACTTACAAAAAAGTAGTCTCGAAACAGCACACATACTTTGTTCGAAAATATTAATTGCCGCAGCAGCAGCAATCTAGTTTCAATGGTGTCGGTCCCGTTCAACAAGTCATTCTGCCTTAATTTATTGCACCTAGTTACCAGTTTGGGCTGTTGTTTAAGTATCAAGATGCAAAGTCCATTAAATAAATTAGAGAGTATATTCACCTAACGACCTTCCTAAATCTTGTATGCACTAGTGGAATATTCTTGTTCATTGTCCCATGTCGACAATTTAAGGGTGTGCAAACTAAAATTTGTATTTTTAAATTGTTCGTTCACAATTTTCAACTAAATTAAATTTAAATAAAAGAGCTAATACTCCATTATACTCTACATTATATTTTCATATTATATATATATATATATATATATATATATATATATATATATATATATATATATATATATACATATATACATATATACATACATACATACATATATACATTATATATACATTCCATTACATCATATATACATTCCAGTATACCCCGCCTAAGGTACTGGACGGGTCACGGGTGGTGGATAGTGAAAGTTCCATTAGATATTAATGGACAGCTGCGAATATCTCAAAATAAGCAGCCCCGAACCAAGGCAAAAAAAACAAAATCCACTTAGCGTCTGACTTGTATCAAGCGGTTGAGTGGTCAGCGTCTGTTCACCAGTGGTGCGGCTGATATTTAAATTCTGGAACTAACCCCTCCAGTCTTAACCTCTGAACCGTCATGGTTCAAACCTTTAATTCAAAGTACAAGATGAAGCGTTCTAGTAATTACAAAATTACCCCAGGAGGTAGACAATCCTCTGCCAGCTTTGCTGGTACAACCGGACTTTCGGATTCTGGGGCGTCCGGGCTTAAACGCAAAATCTTTCAGAGGGAGTCGGAGACCTCTGGCCAACGTCTGAAACCAAAAACAAAAACTTTCTTTGGAACGGTAAATATCAATTCTCTCCTGCGTCCAGGAAAACTACACGAATTGGGGCGAACATTAAATCAGCAAAAAATCCAAATTTTAGCTTTGCAAGAAACCAGATTGACAGATGATAACACCTTGGAATTCGGCAACTACAGACTTTTTAAAAGTAAAACGGACAAAAGAATACTCAAAAATACACCACATCTCGGTGTTGCTTTTGCTGTCTCAAGAAACATTCTTGGTTCTATAACAAATGTCCAGCCAGTAAATAATCGACTTATGACACTATCCCTCAAGTGTGCTAACCAAAACTATACATTAATCAATGCACACCTCCCAGTTAATGAAGAAAATAAATCTAATCTTGAAAAAGTAAATAAGTCCTGGGAAATTCTGGAAAAGACTATCTCTAACATTCCCTCTAACCATATAAAAATCCTATTGGGTGATTTCAACGCCCAACTAGGGAAAGAAAAAAAGTACAGGAAAACAGTCGGCAGTTTTCCCGCTCATAAATGGACTAACCATAATGGTAGAAGATTGGTTGAACTATGTTCGCAGTTTAATCTAAAAATAATGTCAACCCATTTTAAGAAGAAAATATCAAAACAGAAGACCTGGAGGTGCCCAAACACGTACATGGGTGAATTTCAAATTGACCATGTTGCCATTTCGTACCCCAATTATAAAGAGATTTTGAATGTTCAAGTCAGGAAAGGAGCTAATATAGACACGGATCACTACTTGACTAGAATCAAACTTAGCTTAAAACCTCGAAAACTTATTCAAAAGAGGCTGCTAATACCAAAGTTTGACCCAACGAAAATAAAACCAGCCCTAACAGAAGAACTTGATAAACAACCAGCACAGAACTGGCAGGAATTGAAACAAAAAATTATTAAAACGGCCTTAAAGTTGGTCCCTTTACAAAAACGTAGAAAACATCCGTGGTGGGATGAAGTTTGCGAGCAAGCAGTATTAAGCCGAAGTAAAGCATTCAAAGATTGGAACAGTCAAAAAACAGTAATAAACTATAACATCTTTTTGGAAGTAAGAAAAGAAACATCGAAGCTAATTAGACAAACTAAAAGAAAATATGAAAACAATCAACTTAATGAAATAGAAAAAGATTTCCAAAAAAATAACACCCGAAACTTTTACAAAACATTTAAAACTAAATTAACAGGCTATCAACCGCAAAGTCTTTGCTTCCAAAAGGAAAACGGACAATTAGCTCTAAATAACCAAGACAATTGCAAAGAACTTGCAAAATATTTTGAACAAATACTAAACTGTTCTGAGCCCTTAAACAAATTAACAACACTAAAACCTAAACAAACAAACCCAGATTCATTACCACCGAATGAAGATGAAATAATTAGGCAAATTAAGCGTCTTAAAAATGACAAGGCTTCTGGTGAAGATGGAATCACTGCTGAACTTTTGAAATCCGCTGGTCCAGGTACAATCAAGGAAATAACCAAAATTCTACAAGAAGTTTGGCGAACCGAACGGATTCCGGAAGATTGGAAAGATGCTCTAATCCATCCACTACATAAGAAAGGAGATAGAACGGATGTAAACAACTATAGAGGGATATCTCTTCTCCCAGTTTGTTACAAGATTCTATCTCAATGTCTACTAGACAGAGCACAGGTACAGTTAGAACCTAACATTGGTGAATATCAAGCAGGTTTTCGACCGGGCAGATCCTGCCCTGAACAGATCCTGAATCTGAAGTTGATTCTAAGACATCAAAAACTGTACAATAAAAATCTCGTCTGTACATTTGTGGATTTCAAAAAAGCATATGATTCTATTGACCGCGAATCTTTATTCCGAATCTTGAAAGAACAAGGACTAGATCTGAAAACGCTGGCAATTATTAAAGCAACGTTAACTAACACAAGGTCAAAAGTTAAATTCATGGGTGAGATCTCAGAGCCCTTCGAAATTAGAACTGGAGTGAGACAAGGGGATGGACTCTCGCCACTCTTATTTAACTGTGTTCTAGAAAAAGTAATACAGGAGTGGCGTGAAAAAAAGTCGGCCCTGAATATTGACCAGCCCATTAAACTGGGGAGAACCAACATCAAAATTGATTGTCTGGCATTTGCTGATGATCTAGCAATTTTAGCTCATGATGTATTAACGGCACAGAAACAGATTGAAATCCTAAAAGAAACAGCAGAAAATGTAGGACTCCAAATTTCCTTTGAAAAGACACAATACATGACCTGCAACAGACTAAGAACGCCATTTCTAAAAACAAAATATGGTAACATCAGACGAGTCTCTCAATTCAAATATTTGGGTGAAATAATCATGGAAAATGGGTTGGAAAAAGCGGCCAATAAGGGTAGATGTCAAAAAATGGAAACGGCATTGAGACTTACACAAAATATTTACAACAAAAAATGCCTATCTAAAAACACAAAACTGAGACATTACAACACAGTTATTAAGCCAGAATGTCTATATGCTGCAGAAACGCTCATTTTGAATAGAAAGAGGGACATCGAGGACATTGAAAAGAAGGAAAGAAAAATCGTAAGGAAAATCCTAGGCCCCAAACAAATAAATAGCACAACATACCGACTTCGAGAAAACGAAGAAATCAAACAATACACAGATATACATAGCGATATGAGAAAAAGAAGACTTAAGTTTTACGGACACATAAAACGGATGAATCCGAGTAGGTTAACTAGACAAATAGTCGAATTTTATGAAAATAGGAGTAAAGCTAAAGTAGAAATAATTAAATGGATTGCTGCAATTAAAGAGGACCTAAGGTCAGCAAATATTTCACAAAGTGAAATTCAGGATAGAGGCTATTTCAGACACAAGGTGAACGTTTGGAAGGTTGGCCAGAGAGAAAAATGTAGGAAGACTGGAACAACTTGGTCTGACGAAAGGAAAAAAGCTCATAGCCAAAGAATGAAATTAGTATGGGCACAAAGGAAGGCTAACAACAACAAACGCCTCTAATTGTACTTCGCGTGGCCCACTAGGGCCCATACGTGAATAATAATAATAATATATACATATATACATATATACATATATACATATATACATATATACATATATACATATATATATATATATATATATATATATATATATATATATATATATATATATATATATATATATATATATATATATATATATATATATATATATATAAGAGAAACGCCACTGACTCGCTGACTCATCACGAAATCACGAAATCTCCAGAACTATAAGACCTACAGACTTGAAATTTGGAAGGCCTGTTTCTTTTGCTACGTAGAGACCAGCTAAGAACGGGTTTTGTGAACGTCGACTCCAAAGGGGGGTGGTGGGGGTGTTAAGTGCAAAAAATTCTCTACAGACTTGAAACTTGGCAGGGAATCCAAAAATCATAAAGGGGTAAATTGGGGGGAAGCATGGGAGCGTAGAGGATTAAAACACTCTCATTTTTTGACCAACGTCCTATAGACTTGACACTTGGCGGAAATATTCCTTATGCTTCACAGACATTCACTAAGGATGGGTTATATGAAAATTCAGCCCCAAGAGGGGTTGCGGGGCCGTAAAATGTACAAATAAATCCTGTCAATGGTATGTCAAAAACTTGGCTGGAATTCTCCTTCATGAAAATTGATCAAGAACTGTAAATGTAAAAATTAATTGGGATGAATTTAATATCCAAGTTGAATATAATATGAAAACCGCGTAGCCTTATACCGTTGTTTCTTACTTTGCTCAAAAGAAGGTAACTTTTAGTAATTTCTTCAGCTTTTAAGAAGTTATTTTTGCAGATTATTAGGAGAAAAATGAAAATTTAATAAAAATTGGACGATCGACGTATGTGACAATTAGTTTAAATTCAGCTGTCAAAATATCGTGCGATCTTTAATAATACATTATATTTGTGGAGCTATATGAGTTGTTGTGTCTAAGGCGTCAGCCTTACGTTACGGCAGTTAATGTGGAGCGGGTTCGAATCCCGTACTAGGCAAAAAAGTTTTTCTAAAATTCTTGTGAATGTTTCTAGGTAAGAGTGTAAAATCTGATAAGGAATCACCCCTCAGTCACGCCAGTTCGAGGCTGGGTAAAGCCAGATGCCTTCTGAGAGGTTTTCTACGTTGGTCACTCGCCAGTCGGTAGGTTTCTTAAGATACTTTCGGTTAAGCACAAAACCAAGGGTAGCTGATGACCATGGTTCGGAACCCACGTTAAGCTGTAGGTCCAGTCGCTAAATAGCCTTCTCAGTTGCTGATGCGCCTCTAACCCCAAAACTTTACTTTACATTATATTTGTCTATTATAAATATAATATTTTAAAATTATAAAATTATATTTGTCGTTTATTTCTATATTCAATTAAGGCATTATTTATTTATATATCTGGTAAAATTATTGTTTCCAATATTTTTTTTCATATTTGAAGTTTTGGTGAGTGTTTATTTGTTAATATTACTAATATTATAAATGTGAAAGTATGTTATTTGGATGTTTGTCCTTCAATCACGAAACATGGAAAGATTCTAATGAAATTTGGCATATGATAATTTTTATAACGCTATGAAGTTCCGGCGAGGGCTTAAATCGATACATATGTATAGGACATATCTTTTTGTCTTTGTCATATTTTATAAATTGTTTACTTTTAGATTTTGTTTTAAGCTAAAAGTAATTAATTTCAGAACTGATATTGATAATTTAAGTAGTATATATAATTACATATATAAATGATATGATAAATTAACGTTTTATTTTTGTGCACCTAATATAAGCCAAAAAAATTAGAGTACTATTTAGAAATCATAAGTTTATATTGTATTAACGAATAAACCAGAACAAAACAGTTTACTTATAAGCAAATGAAGTAATCGACTAACATCAAATATATAAAGAAAAAAAAATGTAAACTAAGTTTCATAAAATACATAACTTAATACAATAACACAAAAATAAGAGTGTTTAGAAATAGCACGCACAAAAAAGAAAGAAGTAGTATAACAAGGACAAACTAGTCAAAATCAACTTATTTTTTTGTTGGATAGCCTTTAGTTTCCAAAACTGCGGCGCATCGTCTAATAATGGATTCTATATGATTGCGGAAAACTTCAACCGAAATGGAGAAGCAGGTTTCTTGAACAGTCTCTCATAATTGTTTGGTATTTGATGTTTTCCTTAAAATTACACGCGTCTTCAAAATTTTCCGCAAATTTTCTATAGGATTCATGTCCGGTGACTGTGATGGCCAAGGTATACAAATAATGCTGTGGGTATCCAACCAAGTTTTCACACTTTTGGCGGTGTTTTTGAATCATATCATGCTGGAAGTTCCACCCCAATGGCATATGTTCTTCGGCATAAGGTAACATAATATTCTGTAAAATGTTTCAGTAAATTTCTTTGCTCATGTTTTGTTTTATCCAACGAATTGGACCAACTCCGGCATATGGAAATGAACCCCAAATTGTAATATTGCCACCAGTATGTTCGACGCAACAAACATTTTTCCAATGTTTTCTATTTAAATTATTTCCTGCATACTCCTTACGTTGTTTTAAGTGTTTTTTATTAAAATAGGGAACTTTCCTTTTTTTTCTTCTTTTTTAAGGTGGTCAAAAACAGTCGACTTGTCAACATTTAACTTATCTTCTATCTCATGGATTCTGGTGCGCGAATCTTTCTCTATTGTGGCTTATATTTTCTCGATATAGTTGCTTGAAGGACGGTCAGAGCGATGACGGACTTCCAGGTGAAAATCTCCGCCCCTGAACTGGTCAAACCTCTTTTGCACCATCTCCCTAACAAAACCCTTTCCGAAAATAAATAAATCTTGTTTTTTGTTTGGACAGTATTTTTACTCTTTTTGAAATAAATAAACATAATATGTGGCGTTATTGACCGACATTTTTAATTTGAATGAACTAACTGAAGGCAAATCAAAGCAATTTGCACGTAAACATTATAAATACCATCAGGCACTAAGCATCAAAATAAGACTTCGACGTCACTTCACGCAGATTCACTTGGAATAGTGAAGAAAAGTCAAATAACATAAACAGAACCTAATTTATGATGAAAAATGACACGCTCACCAATGCGTCTTTTATTTATAGTAAGTCCAGAGCCTTGCGTAATAACACAGAATTTCGATGTTTCTCCATTTATTTTTAGCCAGTAAACCAGAGCCAAGTTCACAGGTTTTCGTTTTTTTTTACTTCTTATTTTCGTATACATTTAGATTCAGCAAATGGAAAATATGGTTGTTCATTAAAGTAAAAATTGTTGTCAGTCGAAGTGGATGTTTCAAAAACGTATTATATCGAATTATTTTTTGGAATCTAAACGCGGCTTCCTGTTTTATCGATCATCTTAATGATATATACAAATATGAACTTAGAATGATATATATTATGAATATTCTAGGAATAGCATTATTGGATTGTGTCCAAACTTTTAATGAGTTCATGGGTAGACAGGAATTATATATTTGAACAAGAATAGAAAACAAACAAAAACAATAAAGTTTATTCGATTCGATTCGATAATTCTGACTTGACCTTTGGTGCTAAATATAAACTTTTTGAGTTTTTCAGTCGACGTGAGTTTTACTAAGTTAACATCAACGCGAGCTATTGGGCTAAATTATTAAAAGTTATTGGGTTAAAAGTTCGTCGCGTAAAGTTTTGATGTTGTTTGACAGAAGGAATTTCATCGATTACTTGGGGGAAAAAAATGAATTGCTTGCTGGTTTTTTAAATTTGGTAAGCATTAAAAATGAGGTATTATGCTTATAAAATTATTTATAAATTAGGGGGTATTATACCATGCTTTTTTAATTGATGAAAAGGCACGAATGCTTTGAAAACACAAAAGAAAATATGTGATGTGTACAATAAGGGTGCCGTTGATGATTTCGTGGTTTAGAAAGTTTCTTAAAACAATTTTAATCTTAGCGATGTACCACGTATTGGACGACTAGCCGAGGCTGAAGGCAATGAAATACTGGCGTTAATTGAATGTGATCAACATAAAACAACTCCAGAGACCGTAAAAAAATTGGTGATTACAACACCTTGGAATGGTTAGCAAAGCTGATGTGTCGCACGAGTTAACGGAGAAAAAATTGGATTACCAAATTTTTGCTTGCGATTCTCTATTGAAGCGCAACGAAATCGATCTGTTTTTAAAGCGGACGGTTACAGGTGATGAAAAATGGATTGTGTATTGTATGTTAAGTGTAAGAGATCATGGTGTAAGGGGGGAGATACCACTTCAACCAGAGCAAAAGCCAGTTTACTCCCGACAAAGTGTATGTTATCTATTTGGTGGACCTGGAAGAGAATCGTTTATTATGAGGTGTTACCTGAAACCCCGATTTTTAATTCGAAGAAATACTGTTATTTGAATAACATTTGAAATATTGTTACTTGAATATTGTTGTCTGAATTTAAACGAGCAATCAACCAGATGCGGCCTGACTAAGCCAACAGAAAGGGCATTGTGTTCCATCGAGGCAATGCTAGACCAGACGTGTATTTGGCTACCCAATATAAACTTTCACAACTAGACTGGGATGTTTTGGTACATACATCGTACATACACCATACCATATTTAAATATCTTTAAAACAGCTTAGAAGATAAAAACTTTCTTGGAAAAATCACTTGGATTAGTTCTTTATTCAGAGCTTTATCTCAGAACTTCTATCAGCGTGGGATTATGCAGCTACCGAAGAGATGGAGAAACATCATCGAACAGAATAGCACATACTATATATATTAAATTTAATTTTTACTGAAATAAATTTTTCTTCAATTCTTCTTAATAAAATTGAATGGATCAGTTTTAAACCTAGTGCCGTGAAAATTGCAAATTTGCTGAAGCATACAAAATAACTCGTTCGTGAATAAAGTAAACAAAAAACTGCATGGGATTGGCCTTTTGTCGTTATTTAGATTATTCTTACATTAACCTCCTTTTTCTGACATCTCTAAGTATGGGAGAGGGGGTCAATTGAACCAAAAATACTTTAATGATTTTTTTAAATTGAATTAAAAAAAAACTTTTCTTTAGAAAATTAGTCAACAAATGATTATAATTTAAAAAAATATATTATAATTGTACAACTGCGTTAAATGGTTGACCGACCCCAGCAATTAAACCACTAGTTGGGGGTCAATAAAATCAAAAGTATTAGAAACAAAAACAAACACCTTTAATAAATAATTTATTATTTATTATATCTTAACCCTCAAGAGAAACACTGGATATGGGATACCCAGGGGTGAATTAAAAGTGGTTTTGCATTATAAAGGGTCACGTTGAGGGGATGACTTTGAGTGGGCGAAAAATTTACTATTCCCACTACAGATCCCCCACTATAGCCATGTTAAGATGTGAATACTAACAAAAATATAAGCGACACGAGGGCCCCAGTGCTGTTGTGTCAGTGTTTTTTTGTTTGTTTTTTTTTTATTTAAGTAACCTTTTTGCACAAATAGTATTTTTTTTTCGATCTTGACACAGTTTGTGGAAAGTAAATCATAAACATTATATTTTCTATAGTATTTTTATTGAAAACTTTGATTTTTAATTTTTTTAACATTTATTTATCGGTTTATTTCATTTTCTATTTAGCTCAAAATGAACACACGTTCTCGTACTCGCTGTGAGTCTGAAGTAGAAGCGTTATATGAGGCAGCTCATATTTTCGACGACAAAGAGACGTCAAAAAGTTTTAAAAACATCTAGTATACATTGACATTTGTTAGGTTATAATCTCAACTTGACAAAAATGATTTTATGTGAAACTATTCACCACAAAATATCACAATAACAAATGCTACATTGTTTAACTTCTTAAGTATTAACTTTAACTTTATAAGTATTTTTTGTGTGAGGTCGAGATGCCCGCGTCAGTCTGATGCTTTCGATAAAAATATTAAAAAAAATATTTAGCTCTAAATCAAGTTAGGAATTATAAAATATAGACAGATGGAGACATTACAACTGGAATTTTATGATTATATTTAAAAATTTAAATATTATTAAACATTTTGTCGAGAGCTAAAAAAAGTTTACATGCCCCATAAACACAAAAATTTGAATTTTTCAAAATTAAATCATCACAATGATTCCAAATTTATCCAATCAGGGGTTAACATATTAGTACATCATTCTAAGAGGGCGTTTATTTTTTTTCTTTTTATCGAATTTTTAAGTCGACTGATTTAATTGTCCCATGGTTCAATTCATTCCCCTAATTTTATGTTGTTTAAATATAGTTTGTGATTAGCCTCATAAATATGCTGGGTAACCGTAGATCTATCTGATCTATTGTATCACAGTTGACCAATGTTATATTTAAATCTTGTTACTTTGCCCTTCTTGTTGGACCAATTATGATTACAACGACTACTTTTATTCATGAATTTCATAAATCCATGACTTTTCATTCTTTGGAATGTTGTCTTCTTCTCTTTTTCTCTAAATATTTTATCAAGTTTAGATGTAAACTTGTACTCGTTTATAATTGATACAAATTGTTGTTTTCTTATTTAGACAGGTTCAGGATTCTTAAATGATTTTTCTAAATTTTTTTTTTTTAATAATCCTAGCAACGAAATCTTTAGAGAAGCTATTAATGCTAACCACATTCCTAATGTATTTTTTTGGTGCTCAAATTTTTTTTGTGAGTGGAACACTAAGTAACTCATAAACTAAAAAGTTTAAACTTCTAATTTTGTTCAATTTTTAACTTTTGAACCTTTTGTGTGAAACAATAAACTCAAAGAGCTTTATCACAAAATGTTAAATCACTTGTTTTCTTTTTTTTGTGCGCCCGTTTCGGTAACCATGTTAACATCATCAAATTGAATCATCTCCTGAAGATTTTAATATGGTTAGAAAGTCTTTTTGAATTAAGTGAGTTTTAAGTGAAATGTTTAATTGGGGAAGAACTATCTGTTCTTATGCTCTAACCATTTAGCCAGATTGTATGTTGAAGATCTTAGGGCTGAAATTGTGGGACCCATAGATTTTCCGAGTTCGTGAATTTTTGGGAGAGCTTATAATCTAGGTACAATAGGATTGGATACTTGTAGTTTAAATTTTGTGAAGGAATCAACAAGGTTTTTACAAAATTTGAGCATTGAGCATTTTAAATACAAACCATTTCTTTTTAGCCTTTTACAAGAGCCATCACAAAATACTACATTAACTCTATAAAAATAGTTCTGTTTATGTAAAACAACAACGTTTTTGCCATAAATTATACGTGCGCTTGAAAAAATATTTAGAGAAATTAATATAAAATTAGTATTAAATTGGATAATAAATTTCAGGAGTTATTGGGTAATCTTAAAGACAATATTCCAAATAATGAAAGGTCGGGGATTTATGAAATAAAATATAATGGTTGTAATCATAATATTTTGGTCAAATAAGAAGGGCAATAGAACATATGGTCCAACTGAGCTATAAATATAGTAGATCAGATAGATCTGCGGTTGCACTGTTTATTTATGAAACAAACCACAACGTATATTTAAGCTAAAATTAATTAGATATCTCAAAGATCGCAGCATAATAGATGTAAATGAAAGTATCAAAATAGCCAAATATAAAAATAGTCTAAATAAAGACAAAGGGCTAATCCCACACAGTCCTCTTTGTTGACCTTACTTACAAACAGGTAATGTAGTACTCTTCAGCAAATTTCATAATTTTTACCGAACTAGATCTAGGTATAAATTGTAAAAGATATAGGTTTAGTTTTAATTACCTCCTAAACAATAAAAGGAAAAATAGGAAAACTTCTCATAACGTGAGCGTTAACGTGAAAGCTCCGAAATGTTTAAACAACTTTCTTATTCTCCTAATCCGACTATGACTATGAATACTATTCTAATATAAAATATACACATGTTTTATTTAGCTATATTAAATATGTCCACTGTATCATTAAAAAATCATTTAAATCATTTACGCTTTTTTAAACAAGTATTGCTTTAGGCTTTTATTTGCTGCAATTTTAGACTTTAACCGGAAATTTAAAGGAAAACTGTTTTATATTTTTATAATCATAAAGTTAATATTCTTTTGAATATATCTTATGAATAAAAGATCGGATTTATGTCGTATCGTATACTCATGCTCATTTTGGAATGACTCAAAAAGTTTTTTGTTGTTATATACAAACATAAAAGAAGCATTAATGTACGTGCTTACCAAAGTGAAAATCCTTTTTTTTAACAAAGATATGCCTACAACTATCATTATTACTGAATTTAAAAATTGCTCGAATACATTTTTTTTGAAGCTGAAATATTCTATACATATCAGGTGAATTTCCCCAAAAAATCAATCCGTATCCTATTCAAGAGGAGATTGTGGGCAAAAAAATACTGATTGAGAGCCTCACACGCCCTATATACTCTGGTTCGTACATCCCCAATGCTCCCCTCACTAAATATAAGGTTCAGATCATCTGCATAACTGTTTATTCACTCAACACATTAGTGATATCGTTAATATATAGTACAAACAACAATTGACCCAAAACCGAACCCTGCGGAACACTCTTGGTAAAATGTACCCTATCTGAGAAAAAGGCCCTGCCATCAGTATCCATTATTAATACTTGTTACGTACGTTTTCTCAAATACGATTTAATCAGTTTTAAAGCATTGCCTCTTATGCCATAGTTACTCAATTTGGTATAAAGTACTTCATGGCTGTATCCCTCAATATTTCTCATTCTCATGGAGCCTGTATCCCTCAATATTTACATATGGAGCTTCGTTCTTTTGCAGCCAATGCTCAGTAAAGAGGAGTACCTGTGGTCTACATTCCATCCTCTTCAATTGGCATTCTATTTTCAATGTCTTATTTTTCAATGATTGTACGTTTTGATGGATGATCACTAGTCCCGACATGTCCGAGGTTCCAGAAATCAACCCTTCATTCTGCAGCTGCTACTCAGGACATCAGTATATCTATATTTTTTGCTTCTCTTTCTTTAAATACTTCAGATATGTTGGGCACTTAATATCATATGATCCATGACTTGTATCAAGATGCAATTGAAATTTGTCGATGCACAGACTACAATTTATATACTCCAACCTGTCTGTGTTGCAATTTTTAATATCAAGGTTATTACATCCACATCTTCCACAGCACTTTGAATTTTTACACTCTTTAGCAGTATGATGATATCGGTTACAATTGAAGCATCAGGCAAGGCTTATGTGCTCGAAACATCTGCATGATCTGCAGCCAAGATATAATCTATTCTCACTCTCCTTCATTATTCGTTTAAATGTGCAACTATCACACTCTAAAATAGCCAAATAAGACTTGACCATTTTCCTTAAAACAATCATTTTAATTCTACTTTCTGCTGTTATCATATCACTATTTTGTATTTTTAACTTCTGAATAAGCTCATCTTGGCTATATTGCTCCTCTATATCTACAGTCTTTATTCTAGGGCATTTTTTATTAGGGACAACTGTCAAGTAATGCTTTGCTATCTTAAGCTCAAGGTCAGATTTTATTTACCTGGCTTCAAGCTCACTTCCACACTAAATAATTACTGCACCGTTTTTAGTCTCCTTAATCCCACGGATTCCAACACCAAGCCCCGCCGGATCAACTTGCTGTCTGACAATTCTTTTTGTCCCCTAACTGTCACACGGGTTCGCCATCACTACTCCATTCTGTACTATATATATATATATATATATATATATATATATATATATATATATATATATATATATATATATATATATATATATATATATATACATGTATGTGGTTTTTTTCGGGAGTACATTCGGTTGTCGAATTGGCCCCGGCCGGGATATTGCAGACCTTTCGCCAAAATCTCATTTAGTATCTTTGGTGCTTATTGTCATCACGCGAGGTTCATACCTTTCTGATCAGAGTGTGTATATATATATATCTCCAGGTGTGTATATATATATATATATATATATAGTATATATATAGTATATATATATATCCTCTCTATATTTATCTCCAGGCACAATTAGATGCCAATGCAACGTAGACCTAGTTGTCGTGCACAAAGCATTTTCCGTATGGAAACCACCTGAAATAATTCGCAATTGGAGTCGATGTGTTCCATCAGTCAACACCCTCTTTATTACATTAGGAAAAGATGACTAAAACACGGCAGTAAAACAGCTTGGCATCATTTAAAGACGAAATATCTGCGGCCAATTATATGTAGTTGTTTATTTTGGATGAGCCCATATAAATATTAACGGATGGCAAAATTGAGTTATTGCCTTTGTATTTTTATTTTTGTAATTTTAACGCTGCATGGCATTGTTCAGCTGGGATAAAATGATCATAGATTTATTGTGCGTGTATTTTCGGTGCGAAAATATATTTTAATACGTCCGTTGTCATATTCTTGATTATAAATAAAGGTGACTTTCTTATTAGTTGTAAAAATGAGATTTCAGATATTTGTTTGATTGAAAAAATAAAAATAATTATACTGGTATTTGACAGCAGCTGTTGGTGGTAATACCCAAGAACCGTAGAATATATTGACATTTATTTCAATTCTTCTACTGTCGGTCGGTTCACAGTCTAATCTCTTATGTTATGTTGTTACTGCGACAGTACCTTTCATAACGTCATTGATGTTTATACGATTTCGAGTTAGCGTCATATTTTTTCGTGTGGTAAACATGTCGTGTTTTGAGTCCAATAAAGAACATTTGCGGCACGTACTGCTTTTTTTGTTCAATCAAAAGAAAAACGCATGCTTTGGTGGAAAATCAACCAGAATGGACTACAAAACACGGAAAAGAGATTTTACAGCACGACAATGCCCCATCACATACAGTGAAAGCGGTCAGAGACACCATTTTTACATTTGTCTGGGAAGTTTTTCACCACCCGCTGTACTCACCAGACTTGGCCTCTTTCGACTACCACTTCATCGATTCCGACTACCTCTTCATCGGTGTTTTCACGCACTTTCCATGAAACACATCAACAATTACGGAGATGTCGAAAAATGGCTTGATGACTGGATGGACTACCTCAAAAGATGTACGGTTTTTTTGGGATGGTATCCACAAATTGCCAGAGAGATGGGAAAAATGTGCAGCCAGCGATGGCCCACACTTTGAATATACCATGTTTTACCATTCACCCAGATTAAATGTGCTTTTTGTTAGAAACAAGTAAGAATTATTAACCACCACACCTGGTAATTAGAACATAGTTTAGTTTTAGAGTTAAATTGAATCATCTCTTGATGATGCTAACATGCTAACATACTAACAGCGAAAAGTGCATCGAGAAATTTAAAAAAGTTATTTGGTGTTTGGTAGTAAATCTCTTTGAGTTTAACATTTATTTCGTTGCCTTTACGATACACTTTTCCTAATGCAGAACCGGATATTTGTCCCATTCTCCAAAATATCCTTCGTAACGGATTTTTTTCTTTTTTTGTCTTTGTAACTACTGAATGATCTAAGAAGCGGTTATTCATATGGAGCTTGTGCTATATGAAAAATGTGTGCTATATTCAAAATTAATTTCTATCAACACAATTATTTTCTAACAAGATTTATTGAATAGTAAATCCTTGATGATGGCCATATTGTTCTTATGTTTGATACATATATTGTTCTTTTGTTGATGTTGTTTTTATGTTATACATATATTCTTTCAGAACGAGCATCGTCTTCTACGCGATGTTTGTCTGCTTGGAGCATTTGAATATGAATTTGAATTTTTCAATTTAGGGCCGCGTTAGCAACTGAGGCGATTTGGCAGCACATAAAGAGTGTATACCAGCTAAGCATTATTCAAAAATATGGTAAATAATAGGAATATAGTAAATATTGTATATATCATAAAGTGTATAATGAAAGTAATATGGATTAAAGAGTATATGGTTTATTCCAAAGGAACTCAGGAACTCAGGTAAATAAAGGAACTGCTACAAATCTTCAGATATAATGCATGGAATAGAGCTCAAATGTATATTAGGAGAAAGAGATGGGTTATATCAAAGGAAAGAAGGAAGAGGAACGGATGGAATTCAAAAAGAGAGCTGGAGTAATGAGGGAAGAAAATAGACGGAAGTCCCTGGGAAGTCCATATATTTGCGAAAGAGCAGATAGCGAAGGTCTTTCTAGTAAGACGTGACGAACAAAAAGAGAAGCATCACATAAGGTACTTACTGACGGAGGGTAACCACTTATTAGATGACCACGTGAGAAGCGACAGTGCCCAATTTTAAGCCTATTCCACATTACAAAAAGATGACGCTCGAGAGTTGGAGGAGGACTACATTCGAATAATTCAGGTTTCACGTTATATAACTTGAGTAGTAACCCAAAGTATCCCAGTCGAATTGAACAATATCTTGAACAATTAGAAAGATGGAGGAGAAAGCACCCCGGTGATTGAAAAGGGGCAAGATAGGAAGATGTTCTTTTAGATAATCAGCTTCGTTCAGCTTATATGATCAGCTTCAGTAATCAGCTCGTTCATTACCAAATATGCCTGCATGGCCAGGGATCCAAAGGAATTTTATTACCGACTCCCTAGATTTTTGGATGAGGGAAATAATGTTAACAGCTAGAGGTGAAGATAGGGGAGAAACGAGAGATTGGAGAGAACTTAAGAAATCAGAACAGATAAGCCGATTGGATGTTGGACGGGAGAGTGCATAAGAAATGGTTTCTCTAATGGCTAAAAGTTCGGCAGAAAGGATACTATTGCAGGTGTGAAGACGAAAAACACAGGTAAAATTTTCGTGAACAAAGGTTGAACTCACTCCATCCATCGACTTGGAACCATCATCGTAAATAACGTTATCAGGTTGGAGGTCTTGCATGATTTTAGGGAAAATGGTAGCAGGAGGAGGGAGGCCAGAAAAAAGGTTTATTATACGGAAGGAAGCTGAAATTAGGCACACAGTGCTGAAGTAACAATGGCGGCTTATGGGGGAATGTTATTGGGAGACAGGGGGGCAAGAAAATACCTGAGTCAAGGAGAAAATTGGAAAGAGCACTGCCCGAACTCTTTAATCGATGAGAAAAACAGGGTTAAGCAAATCTTGGACCATTCGAAAAGCATTGTTCCTCACCGAAAGACACCCGCAACAGGTTACAGAGTGTGTCACTAAGATGGGATTAAAGGAAATTTTTTTTAACAAAATTTTATTGAACTCGAAGGCATTTACCATTAAACACCAAATCACTTTTTTAACTTTTCGACTCGCGTTTTGCTAAACATGTTAACATACCTTAATCTATATCTATATGAGATGGAATCATCTCTTGATGATGCTAACATGATTAGCGAAACGCGCGTCAAAAGGTTAAAAAAAGTTTGAGTCTAGTCACTTCGAGTTTAGTGTTTCACACTGAAGGTTCTAATAAAAGAATTAAAAATTATTGGTCGAAAGTATAAATTTTCAAAAAAATCTTTGGCACACTTTTAGGAGCCTTCTAGGGTATATGTATTTAAAATAATCCCTTTCAGCCTGAATCACAGCATCAAATATCTTCATGAAGCGCTTACATAACCTCTGTATTGTCATACTTATCCAAATTTTCAAGTGCTCTTTTAATGGTGGTCTGCACAGACCACGTCCACCCATGTCCATTTCGACAGTCCAAATAGCTATGCGTATATTTTTTCGTTTTTGGTGAGTTTTTTTTAATCAGAAAAGAATCTGGCAGGTGGCTTCTACCTTTTTTTTAAAGACAAAAGTAAGCTGCAGCGAGAACCTCGCTTTATCCTGGCCACCTCGGAAATCATTTGCTAAGGTATCGTAGCGTAGACCTTCTGCAATTCGACTCATTGTCAACTTGCTTACATTATCTTTTGTCGCCAATTTTCAGAAACATTTTCCCAAATTCCCTCAAAAGAGCATATTCAAGAACTATCGACAACGGTCCTTGCCGACCAATTTTGTCCAAAAAAATACTCAGATTACGCTGCCGCAACCTGAATACTGTTTTTTGTTCAAGAGAATAAATAAAAAGACAATATAATATATAGATTTGTTAATTGTCCAGTTTTGACATTTGAAAATATCCATACACTTTTAACCACGAATAAAGTGTTTGTTTCTCAACTCATAGTTTGCAACGTTTAAACCCTCAACTCATGATAGTTTGTAAAGTAATTGGACTGGTGGTGTAACGTTCGATCTGGCAATACACCTTTTGGAGGGGAAGCAGGCCAATATCTGATGCAGCTTCAATATGAGTTTAAACTATCTAAAGCCACCATTCTTTTCGCGAACCGGATTTTTGTAGTGCGTTCTGAAAATGAGTGACAACCATTTCGAGAAACCGTGCGCTACCAAGTTGTTGTTTCAGTTGGGAGCACAGTGCAACGGAAACTCTTGCAAACCTTTAACAGGTCTACGAAAATATTGTTTTTGACAATGAACTATGTTTTCAAATTGTTTAGAACAATATCAGAAGGCCAAGACTCAATTGAAAATGAACCTCAACACTTCCCCAATCATTCTGACCGCCAACCGACGATCAGAACGCACGATATCCCGGATGCTGTGGACAGTTTTATCACTTCTTACAGTTGAAGACCTTTTGCTGCGAGGTACTTTTTCATTTGAGTCTTAGACTTCTAGAAATGACTTAAACCACCTCAAAACCTGGGCTCTTGACAAAACGGCGTTTCCATATGCCTGTTGAAGTTTGCGAAAATTTTCTTCGCACTCTGCCAATGTCTAAAACAAAACTTGATAGAGCACCGTTGCTAGAAACTGTTATCACTCATTTTCAGAACGCATTAGAAAAATCCGATTCATGATAAGAAGAACTGCTTCGGACCATCAAATGACTCTACGGAGTTCAAACTCGTACTGAAGATGAAGTATGAAGAAGAAATGCTAGTCAGCCTCCCCTCCAAAATATAAACTAACAGTGTTGCCAGATTGAACGTTACGCCACCAGTTTTATTATTTATACATCTCGTAGTTCTCAATATTATAAAAGTTAAATCATCATGAGAAGCTTAAACAACTTTGAAAAATAAAAATAGCTAAATCATTTTCTTTTTGATAATTTTGCTTTTGGAATCTTTGGTGTTAAGTAAAAATGTTATAACAAATTTTGTACCCACCCCAAATTGCATTAAACTTACTGGACGTACGACATTTGAAGTCGATTAATACTTCCTGATGGTGAAAAACTTGTTTTAAATTTTTTTATTCATTCAATTTAGTATTACTATACTACTATTTTATAAATTCTCATGCTTTTACAAACTTTTTGTAACTAAATGGTTCCTTTCAGATATTCAATGGTTTATTAAATATAATAAAAAATTAGAACAATGACCAGACGCATTAGGCTTCATGTTCATTATGAAAAATCATCGTTATAACTAGCGTTAAAGTAACGGCGTTTCAAAAACCAAAAATTTATTGATTGAAGTGGAAGATAATGATCACAAAATAAAGTTTATAATGAATTAAGATAATTTATTACTGCGTCAGATACGGAACAAATCACTGTAAACAAACTGAACTGCGATATTGGTTTATCCATTTATCGGTTAATTTTACATTCATTTTAACAGATTGCCTTGAAATTGAATGGTAATTTTATTAGAGATGCTCCATATTGTTTTTTTAGGCATTTATTTGGGTTAAATAAAAATGGAGTTTGTGAGATATTGTGAGAAAACTGTAGATTAAAAGTGATTTAAAAATGTAGAAGTAAAATTAAAGAAAATAAATTTTGTTTTTACTTTGTTTTTTATCACTTATTTTATTTTTTGACTTGAGATTTTGTGGTTTGGTTCTAAGCTGGTCTTAATTATATTTGTAAATTTCTATTATTTCTAAAATGTTTAGTTTTTTGCTTTTTGGGGCTGTATGTAAAAGTTTGAAATTTGTTATCTTTGGAAATATATGTCCGGTATCTGTGAAATGGTTCGAAAAATTAGAATTCTGTTTCTTTAAAAGGTGCATAGAATAGTGATCATAGAATCTGATCTGCAAAACTTCCGCTTGTTTGCCCCATATACTGTACTCGATGCAACTTAACACATAAACTCAACACATAACTAACAACCCATAGAAGATTTTTTATTTTGTGGTGTTCTATCTTTGGCATTAAAAAGTACTTTACTGGTTGACTGGAGGGTTTTACACACAATATGTAAAGTATGTTTCCTTAAAGAGCGAGGAAATTGTACCGAAATATGTAATCTCAGAGTATTTTTATTAGTTGTTTAACTTTTGTGTATATTTGATTGATTAATAATTGTTTTTGTTTTATACTTATTAAATAACTCTTTCACTAAAGCTGTTATTTTTGCTTTTATTTTTTGAAGTTATAGTTCTCGATTATTTTTGTATAATGTAATTGTTAATGCTCGGGTGGATTATATATTTGTATGCAGTATATTTGTGTATAATAAAGTGGTAATATGTTTTATAATTGTGATATCTGTATATGTCTAGAAAATTTATGGTTTGGCTTCTTTCTTTTTCAAATGTAAATTTTATTTTTGGATGGGTTATATTTAAATGTTTTAATGATTTTTCTATTTCTCTGTCGATTCCAGTATAATAGACCAAAATGTCGTCTCTAAACTAAAACAGTATATTTTTTGTTTTATTTGTTTTAAAAAAGTTATTTTCTTAATTTGACAGAAATAATTCTGATAATTTAGCAGAAACATAATGTGCCTGGCTTTGGCAGAAACATAATGTGGAAGTTCTTGAACATCATGGGATGCCTGCTTAGGCTGGGGTACATAATAAAACTTCTGCACAATGGCATGAATGCAAATGTTTTGACACAAGTGGGTGAAACTGAAACTTTTGAGATTAAAACCAGTTTTAAGCTCCGACGCTTTTTTCTGTTTGTTGCCGCTGCCCTGCATCATGTCAGAGGCAGATTGCCGCATTCAGAACTGCAGTATGCGGCTGACTGTGCGCTTGTAGCACATAGTGTGTCGGTATTGCAATCAGTGCTGGATTTATTTAGTAAGGTCTATGGTGCGTTCGGATTTAAAATTAATTAAAAATAGAAATACTGCAACAAACGGCTCCAAATAGGGATAAAGAAACGGTTGATGTTGTGAATGGTTAACCACTGGAAGAAGTAGCATGCTTCCCGTATTTGAGAAGTCAAATTTCTTGCGTTGCCGACCTGCAAGAAGAGGTTACATACTATATAGAATAAAGTCTGCTGGTGCTAATTTTGAAAGTTTAATAAGAAGAGTCTAATAGTAACCGAGACTTAAGGGAACACTAAAATCAGTGTTTACAATGCTATAATAATTCTCACCCTTCGGTATAGAGCTGAATCATGGGACTGAATCATCTGAAGCAAAGCAACTTGAGATATTTCATCAAGGCTGCCTCCGGGAAATCATGAGAATAAAATGGCAAGACTATCGGATCAATGTGGAGTGTGAAAAGTGCAATTAACGATATAAGAAAACCTAATATTTTGCGAATTTTCCTTTTTTTTTCAACGTACTAGCCTTGCAATTCAATACAATTGGACCAACGATGTTCCAATGTTTACCCTTCGTATAAAGCGATTGGTCCAACTCAGCAAAATAGAGGTTGCTTGCGCACTTCGAAACATAGGTCATAGGGTTTTGCAGCAATAACCCTAGACGTATATACAGATGCATTTTCACAGTAAAATAGCACTTTCTGTTTGGCTAGATGTGAACATTTAGTTTGAATAACATCTTTCGATTCGATTTCGATTTTGATACCAGTAGTGAAGCGAAGTACTAATCGGTGATGGTTCTCCTTTTTGCCAAGTAGTTTATGGACATCATGCAACTAGTAATCCAGAAAGCGTAGCCAACATTTTTCCTGCAGATGGAACCGTTTTCGCTTTCTTTGGCACAATTTTACCTACTCACACCCACTATCTGGACTCCTACTTCGTGTCTGGCGTCCATACCCATCTACTGTTATAAAACGTATTATAAAAGAAAATCTCTTGAGAAGTGTTCATTTAAATGCTTGTTTGGTGGACTGTTAACAAATGCTGCACCCACCGAGAGGGAAGATTTTTGATTCCCAAAATATCGTGTAAAATGTAATGCACAGTTTATCAAAAAGTTTAAAATGTCAACAAGCTTGAGTATCTTATGACATTGTGGATTATTATAACGAATTTGCTAGTCGGTGTGCCGTACACGGCGTGTACGTTTAAATTTAGCCGCCCATTGTTTACCGCTGAAAATAAAGGGAAAATATTTTTTAAAGTGGAATTTAGTAGAAAGTGGAAATCTATTAAAATAAGGTACTTGCTCACAATTACAATTTCCATTAGGTTTTTCAATAAAAAAATAATTATCGATTTTTTTACTTTATTTTAAAACTTTATCAAATAATATTGATAAGATCGAAAAACTTAAATAAAATTGTTTGCTAATTATAAATGAATTCAAATTTATAAAATTTAAAATAAAATCAGGTGACTACAAAAGCGCCATGATTGGCTGCCATGTTTGTGACGTCATTATGCTAAAATGTTTTCACGGAAGTATTTTCAACGGCTTTTACAAGTGTATATGCTGTCAAAATTATTGAAGTTTACTGCAAAAATATTGTTTGTTACTAATTTAATTGAGTTATGTGTGAGAAAGGTTTCATAAAGGCTAATTCTCATAATATACCTGGTGTGGATATTTTTAGATCACAGACTTTCTCAAAAATGACATTTAGTTCAACTCAGCTGAAGTTCAAGGTGTTAAAGCATCAATTTGAGTTTTTTTTAATAATGTAAATGTAAATAAGAAACAAAATATGTCCATTAAATATAATTAAATTATTTGTAGGGTGTCACACGAAACTTAGGATGACAAGGTAATAGGTTATGTTCAATTTAACTGCAAAAATTGCATTTACACGGTGAAAGGGCGTGTATGTCCTGAGTAAAGCTTATACAGTTACCTTAATTATTAATGAAAAACTAAGAAAAGTTCAAGACACTCAGTGTCACGATTCTGTAGCTTCAGCAGGTAATAAATACTCAAACATATAAAATTGATTTAATGCTATCAATAATAAATTTTTTTATATATTTGATAACAGATGGTTGTAAAAATTGTTGCTTAGAACCATCGATTTCGACGTTGGCACATTTAAAACATTTTTTCAGGAGTTGTTGTTGCAGTATTCGTGCAAAATGGTACGAAACAGGCACGATAACTAATTAGATTTGACATTTTCGATAAATTTATCAATACGCTGATGATAATAACAAGAATAAATTGATTAAAAAACTAAAACACTCGTATCAGCTGTCTGTTACGTGCAAATAAACATTGTAACGTCACAAGCGCTCGGATTTTTTTTTCGGGAACTGTCGGCGCGTCATCGGTACTAGGTTTAAAAATTTATTTTCAATTTGATATAACTTTTTAATTATAAGGAAAAAAATTAAAAATAAAAATAGTTTTGTTTTAAAACTTATATATGATCTTTCCATTTATGGCAATTTTTTTCAAAGCCCCAATTATATTTATTTCCATAAAATGCTTGACTTGTTTGCATCGACAAGTTCGATTCGAACTTGCGCACCTCTGAGACATACCGTAAATTTTGAGTGACCGTCGTCAATAGCACGATAATAATTATTATACCCGGAAGTTATTTATGGAGCAAACTGAAATAAGATGACGGTAAATACTGGACGCGACTCGGGGAATTCGACAATTTAAATCTAATTTCCGAAACGCATAATAGAAAACCGTTTAAATGCCATTATCCTGTTCGTTGGGGCAATAAAGAAAATTTCAACGGCCCCAATAACCTAACTGGCAAAAAGCCAACGTTTTCCAAAACGTAGACTGCCT